>OZ020604.1:1800000-2002352 GCA_963971545.1 Philophylla caesio | reverse complement strand
TAGTAAATTGTTACAACTTTGATTATAATTTGTGACTAATGATTTGGTTGATGGCTTAATGCTTATGTTGTTGTTATTGTTATTATTATGAATTTGTTCATCGTCGACATTTACATTTAAATTAAGACTAATACTTTCTAATGGTTTCAATTTGAGATTATTTTCTTTATCAGTGAGTATTTTGCTTGTGGTTGTATTTATTCTTGTTGTCGTTGCTATTGCCGCTGTAATAGCGGCAGTTGGTTTAATATTTGAGACGCCCGTCGTGGGCGCTGTCGATTTGATATTATTTTGTAGATTTATTGTATTATTGATCAGCTCAATATCCTTGAGTTTTTTCACCTGCAAAAAAGAAAAAGAAAACGAAATAAAATTAAAATATTTGTTGTGCATGTAAAATTTATTTTATTGCATTTGTAAGAGGGCCTTAATAACTAAAAAAAAATGCAGAATTCGAATAAACTTATTTAGATTTTATACCCCAGCGTACTTATGCACAAGGATATTATATCGATGTTTGCATAATAGTCAACCTCACTAAACAAAGATTCAGTTTTAGCTACTTAAGTACATATTTTTGATCAATTTCATTAAATTCATTAGCAGATCACATATTTTAATGACGATATTGGCTATTTATATATGAGAAATGCCACCCTGCTTTTATGCCAAACAACGATCAGTGCAAAATGTAAACACGCAAAAAAAAAACAAGGTCTTGTATGATACTCGTATTTAAAACAGGCAATACTCACGCCAATCCCTTTTACATCGGTAATATCGGAAAATAAAAATAAATCGGTTTACCCAGTGCATACATTGTATATATTTGCATATTTATATGTAGTATACGTGCAGTGAAACACCAAACTAGTCAGAAAAAATACCAATTTACCAGTAAAATTGTTTTCCTGATTAAAATCGAACTAGTCAGAAAAAGACCAAACTTTTACTAAATACAAAACGAGAGTTTCAACAACGAAGATCAAACAAAGCCGCACAAGTCAAACTATATTAATTAATACAACTTAATTATAATTGAATTAATTACTTTTTTATACTTAAATGTATCCAAATTTAAAATTGTTTAATAAGTTTTAAAAAGAAAATACAGTTGCTTGTAGGGAAAAGCGACAGTTGGCTGACTAGTTGGGCTTGCGATGCATACGAGTTGTGAAGTAGTGTCCGAGTAGTACATTTGGCTTCAGGAATATCATGAGACATAAAAAAAACCAATTTTGCACAAATTTAACCTTTCCAAATTGTTTGCACTGTAAATAATAGAGCAAAGTTTTTTTGGATTATGAATTTAAAATTGAAGTTAATTCAAAAATAAATTGATTTACTACTCGGCTTACGATTGCAAAATTGTTTTAAAGTGGCTAGAATTACACGAATATATGTCGGTTGCTGTTATATTCTAACATATTTTAGTATATGAATTTCTTTTTTATGGTTGTTTGTAGCCAAAGTTAGCAAATCATTTTGTGATTGGTCGAAACCGGATTGTCTCAAAATAAAATACAGTGACGAATGCCGAAAATACTTTTCAAATTACAAGAAATTTAATAATTTTTCTACCCTTAAAAGTAGTGCGTAGTGTTTTAGCATAGCCTGTATTAAAAAATATTTTTTCGAATAAATCTGTTTATAAATAATAAGACCATAAAGCGTTGAACCTTTGCATTATCTGCTTAAATTAATACCAAAAATAAAAACACTAAAGGAAAATAAAAATGAACACAGCAGAGATAAAATAATGAATAAAAGTTAATTGGCAAAAGCTTACAAGTTCTGTGTAAAAATAATGCATCAAGTGACTTTATTTCCTACTCCTATGGAAAATCTGGAATGTGCGACTTATGTTTTATTGATATATTGGAACCAAGAAATTCGTATCCATCACGCGCCTTTGACTATGCCACGGCACAATGATGCTACCACCGCACTTTCAAGGCATTCAATGCTTCCACGTGCAGCCGAATAAATATGTATGTATGTACATACACATACACATGAAGAGCATAGTTAAAATGATGCGCCATTAAAAATGCAAGTGTAATTAAAAATGCGCGAAGGAGCAAAAACTTTTGCAACTTAAATTTTGATGATGCAAAAGCATTACAACTCGCATATCTCTAAATGCATAAAATGTGTCTGGGAATATTGTAAAAACCTGCACACGTGCTTCCCCACATTCGGAAAATTGTGCAGAGTTGCTGCCATCAACAGACAAGCCAATCAATCGAGCGGAATTGCCAAATGCAGCGTAATGCGGCAGCCAACCGCGGTGGTGGGGGCGGCGACGGCAGCAGAAGTAACAAAAGTAGGAAATGAATGCGGTGGAACGCCCACTAACAGGGCGTCTGCCACAATTCCATCAACAATCGCTTACTTGAACGCCTGGCTGCTGACTGCCAACGGCCGAACGCCGACCACCGACTGCTGATTGCTGATTGCTGATTGCTGACTGCTGACTGCTGATGGCTGACTGTTGAAATGATGATTGAATTGTAAATGCAAACATTTGACTTCATTTTTTCGCTTTTGTTTGTACATAAAATGATTTCCTTTAGCACACGCTCGCACATCTACACACCTGCATAGCTACTTACATATGTACTTATGTATGTATTTAGGTATGTTTAGTTTGTATATCTACACATACATATGTACATGCATATGTGCGCTGGTGTTTGACTGAAATTTGCTTGTTGCCACATATCCGCATTTGGCGGCGCATTGCATCGCATGCGAATAGGATTTTTCTTTCCTCAAACCATTTTCGTTATTAGCACAAAACTTGCATTATTGTTGTTGTTATTTATGTTGCCGCCAACACCCACGCAAATTTCAATCGAAATTTCAACAAAAACAACAAATTCAACTGTTAAATTTCGCCCGTTTTATATTTCGGCTGTCTGTGTTTTACCATTCTTGTCCAACTGTCTGCATCAAATGTATTTTGTACTTTGGCTTGTGATTGACAGCAGACAGCAGCGGTGAATAACGGACAATGGAAAAACAATGGCCGCAACATGTTGCACATGCAACAAACAACTGCAACAACCGCACGCAAATTTGAAACAATAAATCTATTTGGGCTGTTTCTCGTTTGCGAATGAACGCAACACTAACAACAACAACAACAGAAAGCAGAATTTTATTCGTAAACAATTACAAGCGAAAATATGCAGAGTACTCGAAAATGTGTGTTAATGCAGTGCAATTTGTGTATGGACGATTTTTCTTTTATTTTCGTAATGTTTGTGGAACTTTTTGCCTTTACGCATAACTTTATCTTTTATTGACCTTTGCATGTGTGCAACAAAAACTAAACAGCCATAGATATGTATATAAAATGTCATTGCTGACTGGCAACTTCCAATAGAGTTGGTTATTTAAAAGAAAAAATATGTACAATATTATTTGCGTTATCAGGTATAGACTGATAAGGGGATTAAAGTTTCCTTAAAAATAACTTTTAAAGATCATACATTATACTATAATAAAAACATAATAAGTTAGAACTACTGAGAATACTTTTCAGCATTATAGATGTTTCTAAACAGTTTAGTTTCAAACATAAAAGATTTCGAAAAATATAATTTGTTTATTTATTCATTAGAAATATAGTTATAACTAAATATAATTCATTATGTACGGCACTAGCAGCTAAGGCTACCGGCCTCATGTTAATTTTCCCCCTATTTTACTCTGACATCACCTTTAAAAAGAAAATTTAAAAAGCTTAAAACGAATTGAGAGAACAGTCCCACCTAACATTTGCTTTTATAACCTTTTATACTTTTAGCGTTCTAATTTTTTCTTAAATTTCATGGAAACTCTACATTCGAAAAGTGCGCTGGAGAATAGTAATGCGAGCATTTTATAATTTTTTATTTTTTCACTTTTTATAATTTCTATACAAAATTTAAAACATAGCAGTTACTTGTTATTTGTATGTTATGAATCGAAAATAGCTGATATTTATCGATTTATATATTATGTTGCAGACTTTTTTATGAAAGTCATCAATAAAACTCAGTCATCCCTCTTTCGTATACAATAATGAAAAAATACTGTTGTTCTCCAACAATTTTTTTCAAAATAATTATAAGTCAGGGACTGATTTATGATGCTAACATTTATAAAAAAAAGTGATGACTGATTTTATTAAAGTATTTATAAGTTAAATTCTTCGATTGCTGTTACTATAAACGATAAAACATAAAAATCCAAACTAACAAGTATTTTAAATTAAAAAAAAAAAAAAATAATTGTTCTTCAAGGAGTAATTAAATAGAAGCAAATAAAACAATTATAGTTATAGTTTAGCCAAAAAACTATTTTATTTAATTGTTTTTGTGCTTTAAGGCCGATTGGTTGTTTGAGAAAATTATTAAAAGTAAGCTGTGGAGAGACGAAAATAGTAAAAATAATAACAGCCACGGAAGCCTTATAGATTAAAATCTGAGGGGGGATGTGGTGATCTCCGAAATAGTGCTATAACTTATATCGCCTTGAGTATTGTTGTTTTTTCTTAATAATTTTCTAAAAAAAAAACCAACTGGTATTAAAGCAAAAAAACAATTAAATAAAATAATTATTGTTTGGAGTGCAAAGAATTCAGCTTTGTTGCACTTGGCCTCTTTTCAGCTATCAACTTAGGTGCTTTGTTCAAACGTTTATAACACCAATAAAGAAGCACGAGATCTTAAATCAATTTAAAAACACTTAAAATCAAAAACAATAACCAGATAGTTAAAAAAAATATTTATATCTCGCTTTATATTAACAAGTGTGTGTGTGTGTGTGTCGATTCCCCAAATCGCATGTCATAAAATAATTTTAACATATTACCGAAATGCATTCGCAAGTCACAAAAAAAAACTTGTATTCACTGCATTTCATGTCTACCAAATTGGCCATTTAACCTAAGCGCTTTTCATGATTACAAGTTGGTATCAGCATAAATTAAAAATATGCCAATGCACACTTGGAGTTTTGTGTGTGCGGTGACGTTGGAAGCAGCTGTAAAGAAAAAATGTCAAGGTAATTTTAGCAACTATCTTCATCATGCAAAACATCAGCACGCTATCAAAATCAAAAACAATAAGCGAAAAAACAAAAACAAAGTCAAAATGTATGTATACTGCACGAATGCATTTGCGATCATTGTCAGAGTAAACCGCTTGCTGGTAAGGCAACAAAAGATGGTGAAATTCATATTCGTTTGTTTACATACATATATGTATGTATGTTCGAGTATGTATGTAGGTATGTATGTTTGTGCATTGCTGGAGAGGAGCGCATAGATTTGCGATTCATCCCACAGACATCAGTCAACAAATCGCAGCATCAAAAAATAACATAAACTACTCGCTGGTTGAACTTGAGTTGGTTAGAGTTGTTTATAAATATTTCTTAAATCAATACCGAATAAAGAAACATAAGAAATAGCAAAATATTGAAGCTAATAAAAGTTGTTGCACACTTTACATTTCTTTTTCCATCTTCATACGCTTTTTCTAAAATGCATTTTCATTTACACATTCGTGGCAATTATTGCATTCATTGCAGTCATTACAATCATTTGAGTTTTTCCCAACCACAACATGACACTCACAACTTGTGCCAATTTCCAATGCGTTTTTCCCTCATTTCTTTGCCATTGTCTGCGCAAACTCATACTTTCTGTCAATTTATGCATTCTGCCCTTCCTCGTTGGATACATTTAAAATAAAAATAAAAAAAGAAATGCCCTTTCCATTCAACTCGTACGCTATTTAATAATTTATTTAGAGCAATATTATGTGTGAATTTGTTTTAGTGCCGTCTGTGTCTAAGCTGCTTAAATTTATTTGCCACCTACGCTTGATCTTACTTACAACTACACATACGAGTGCATACATACCTATATACATACATACATGTGTGCATGTTAATAAATTTAGTCAAATGTATGTGAATGAGTGTGTGGATCACGGTAAAGTCAATAAAGTCAAGTAATGAGCACATCGAGGTGGGCAGCAGGTCGACACGAGAAAAAGTCATAACTACCTAGTAATGCGGTTGGCGCATGCGCTGATGAAGTAGTTTTTATACGAAAAGCTGCGCGGTTAAGCACTTGTACAAACATATATATATATACAAACATACTTATCTACGAACAAGTAAGTAATGCAAAAAAAAGTAGCTTTTAATGTACAGTGACTCACAATGAAAGTGGCTCAGTGAAGTTCGCTACTCAATTCGCGATATTGCTCTTGATAAATATATATGGACATATATTTTTTTATTTTTTAATAAAACTCAGCTCAATTTCCAAGCATTTATTATAAATTTTAATTATTGTCCATGGGAATTGCCTAATTTTAAATCCGAATTTGAAAAATTTTTCAGATTCAATTCTAGTCTAACAAAGCATAAGCTTCAATTCGCATGATTTTGGATCAATTTTCCGCCGAAGCACTCTATAAAAAATAGATTTGGTTTAGGCGAAATTGTGTGGATGAAAATGCGTAATACCGTCGGGCAAAAAAATTCTCAAAACTCCACGATAATATTTAGCGTTTCTTACACTTTGTTGGAGCAGAATTCAATGGGCTACAAAACTGTATAGCCAGAATTTTTCTAAAGGCTATAACGAAAAAATTGGAAACATATTAAAGGCAATTGCACGAAGTTTAGATCTTATTCATGTGCATATTAGTTATAGAATGAACATAAGTTATACTGAAATACAAATATTTATCACGAAAAAATTGCAAAAAATGTAGAGAAACTCATTGGACCACTGCATTTGTGATCTACTGTACAATTGGACGACGATGACATAAATATGCCAATTTATAAAACCGAAGGTGCTCAAATACTTAGTTAGAAATTAAAGATGACGCTCAATTTCTTTCAATACACAAACGCTTATATTAAATATCTTCTTTTAACCCAGTTTTTCCTACGAATAAATAATAAAGAACAGTACGTTAACCTATCTTTAAGAAGTAATTAGCGTCTACAATGAATCTGTATTGCATTTTATATCTCAATTGCGCTATTTAAGATATACAATTCTTTGACTCACACATTAATGTGTAGTATTTGTTACATTTTATTGCATTGTTGTACTTTGTTGTAGATATTAAGGTCAAGTAACATTATTGCTTGAGCTACTATAGACTTAGTTCAACAGTCCACGAGCAGTGCAATGGTCCAAAAAAAAAAACCGACAGACTGATCAGCCGGCCGACTGAATAGCTGACGACTCAGCTGTCAATGCGTACGTCAGGCGGAATTGGGTGCAAGTGCTGGCATCAGCAGAAAAGAAAAACAATGGAAAAGGTGGCAGACAAGTGAAAAGTGCGAAAGCGCTTATACATACGTTCATACATATGTATGTACATATGTATGTGCGCCAAATTGCCACCTCCCCTTCTCCCTACCCAGTAATGTGTTTATTTGTGTAAATATGTGCAATATCACGCTATTAAGCGTACACTTAGCTGACTTGGTTTAAAGTGCAAACTGAATTGTTTATGGCTTCATTTATTTATACAAATATGAAAAAAAAAACATGCAGGAGCGTACGAACTTCCATTCTAGAAGCGATTTCTTCTAACGAAATTCTTTTGCAAGTTTTAAAATATTCTGTTCGAAATTGATTGCGTTTAAATCATTTGGAACGTTGATAATATAAAAAAGAAATAAATACGAGTAAATAAAGTCAAATTTCAGTAGGCTGTAATTGGCTATAATTTACAAATTTACAAATTGCTAAACAGATGGTAGCACATCGCCAGCAACAAACATTTTGTGAGTTAGGATGCCATGACAATGAAGAATAGAAAAATATAAACTTACTGACCAAGCGCCTTATTTATTTATTTTAAACAGCTACATACAAAATTTTTTCTTTAAGTGTCCACTTTTTAAAGAAGTTTTCACAAATAATCACTTGTTATCACATGAAATCAGGAAAAAAATATTTAGTCATTTCATTTTACTGACATACTTAAACTTAAAGCAAACAGAAGAAGAAGCATTCGCTTTATTAAATGACAGCACCTGGTATAAATTCACCTTGACTGATAGTATATGAAATGATCGCCAAATAATTTCAACAAAAATAAGGATTTAAAGAAATTGGCAAGAAATTCAGTATTTTCAAGATACAGTTTTGTTCACATAAAAAGCACAAAAATTAGAAATGAGTTTGATTGCCACCCACCTATGTATGTCTTTCATAATTTGTTATCACATTTTTTACTTTTTCATCAGATCTCTTTGGAAAATACTTAACATATCGACAATTTATACTCAACCTCCTCCAACTGCCAAGCTTTTGATATCTAAACTTATCTGTGGCTTGACTGGCAACTCTAATACTATTTCAAACTTTATTATCCAGGTATTGAATGAAATGTGAAGATAAGTACAAGTTTCGAGTGGCTTTTTTATTGCAAGGGAGTGGCGCATTTGTGGTCTTACAGTTGATTGTGCTTCTACAACTGAACTAAAATTCTATAATCGGATACATACAAGTTGTCCCAAGTTCATTGCCTAAGTCTTTTGTAACTACCATCAAACCACAATGTTATTATAGAAGCACAAGAATTAAGCGCTGAATCAATCACAATGACAGTGTCGTGCCAATCATGGCAAAATTTATATAAAACACGAAATGTCTTAAAATTTAAATAAATCGTCCGCCAGAAGCTAATATGAAATGCTTCAGTGAGTATTGCGTTAATATGTAGAACCAAAGAACACTCATCACTTACACTAAACATATGTACGTGCATACATATTTATTTTATATCAAAATTTTATTTTATGCATCAATCAAAATTTTATTTATTTATGTACATTACTCAACCACTTTTATGTAAGTATGTACATATGTATTTTCATTCAGCTCGTTAGTTGCTACTTGGAAAGTGAAAACATCATCGGACAAATAAGGCCAGCTTGACTAACTAGGAGTGGTGGGTGTAAAATTTAAGTAGTGCCGTAGCAAAACAAAAAGTTATTAAAAATACTAGCTTATAAACACTCAACATAAACTATTAAGATACTACTGGTGTATGATGTTTTTATTGATTTTTTTGTATCGAAAAATTAACCTGTCTGGTCTGCCTTTAAAAGTAGCTCACACAAATATTGATCGAAGATTGATTTCAGCTCACAAGTTGCTGGAAAAATGGAGGCTAATGGAAGTTTGTAGTTAGCAAAATGGAAGAAACGTTTTAATATTTATTATTGATGTAATATTTATTTTTTACCGCATATCCAGTAAAGAAAATAGTTTCTCGTTGGTTTTTCCTGGCACGCCAACTTTTGTTTTTCAAAATATCAGAAATTGTTATTCAGCTCAAGGCCAGCTTTTATTGGAAACTTTTATTTGGAAATAAAGAATTGCTCAGTAAATCTGCAACGCCGATCTTACCAACTACACGCTACTACTAAGCTTGCACTGAGCGTTATGACATATTTTCCCTGTTTTTTTCAGTTCTATTGAGGTAATTATGGAATTTTATTAAAAGCAATAAACATACGTTAAGTTCGAATAGTAATAAAAAATGCTTTAACTTTGCTGTATTTAAAATATAAAATACCTGCATGAATATCAATCTACGAATGCAAATAAGGCCTTACAAATGACTCGACTTTGACATTTTTTTTCAGAGGTTTTCCGTTCACTGCTTACGACTTGGAACGATGATTCGCGTTGCAGAAAATTTTCCAATAAAATTAAATTGTTTATTTAAAATGTTGCTACTTGTTATAATTTGATTGCATTTTAAATTATTTTCTGTAATTCGATAAGTCTTAAAAAATAGTTATCTACTAATCGCACTAGCAAGCTCAGCAAGCCCAATTGGGCGATCGAAGTTTGTTTCGTAAGTCTTTCGTACATTCATAACAAATCTTTGCGTTAAATCAACAACACTTGCAATAAAAACTATAACTCTTCAGATATTTTTAAAAGACAATCTCAGATTATTTCACGCTATAAAAATGTATTTAATTTTAATTTCTTGCAGATAAGTAAGGAACAACTGGGGCTCATAAGGGCAAATCACTTGTTTTATAAAAAATCCACAATTACTAAAATAGTGGAGCTTAATTTGTTTCACATTGAATGCGTGAAATTATAATTTGCATGTATGTATATTATTAAATAGATGTGTATACTATGCATGATAATAGTTATTAAATGTGAATTTTCAACTTCCTAGCGCGTTTTTCATATTTACCATAAATGATGTCATCCAAATGCCACATTGGATTCATATGTGCGAACATTTTCGCAGTTACTCGCAAATAACATAAACGTTTGTTGTTTTACAAAAACTTTTAATAAAATATTGCAAAAAAAAAAGTCGGATAAGGAAGTTTGTTAAAAAAAACAAAGAAATTATATGTACACATGGCATGATCGGGAAATCTTTGAAGCAGGTTTCCAGTAGCGCTGAAATCAATCTTCTATCAAAACTTCAACCTTTTTGTTTGTTATATTTGCCAAAATTCACAACTCTAACCTTTCCTACTGACACAGAGAAACTGCCAAATGTACACAAAGAGTAAAAATTCCTGATAAATTGAAGATGCGCCGAAATGTGTGCCATAGCCAGCCACAATTGCAACTGCTGCAGAGGCAAGAAAAAAGGCGCAAATTTCCAATCCGCAACACGAAAGTACAGAAGAAAGTAGTATTGGCTGACGGTCAACAAACTGAGCTTCAACAGAAGAAAAATTACATTTGGAAATATTGAAGGAGAAGTAAACAAATCGGCGTCTACAGCAAATGTCGACAAATATTTGCAAACAAAATTGCGAAAAGCGACAACGAAACCCGCAGCGCCAGTAACGATGACAACAAAAAACAAGTAGCCAACGTGAAAGAGAAGGAAGCACTTGGAAGCACAACAATCAGGATTGTAAAAGTGCAATCGATGGTGGCTGCTGGCTTTTAGTAAATAAATGATAAAGTGCAGGTGCACTCCAATGAAGCGAAGAGTGGGCGGAGAGAGGTTGTGCAAAATCAATGCATGGTACCTTTCGACGCCCGCAAACAAATATGCATTGTTGTTGTACAATGCGGGTAGAGTTGATGTAAAATGAGGAATTAACATATTGAATGTAACTCCGCCCCTGCCACAGCGAATATCTGTGCATTTTTCGTTTTATAGCTGACAACTTTAATTAAACAATTTTACTTAGTGGGCGCTCACATCGACAGCAACAGCATATACTAGCGTGGTTAACTGGACGTATGTATGCACTTGTTGCATGCCACTTACACATCGAAAGGCGAAAGTGTACCATTGACAAAAAGCAAACAAACGAAGGAACTAGCTAGAGGAATTGGAAAGTTATCTCTGCTTGAATGGAAAAGCAAATCTGCAATGGATGCTGCGGGGTCACCACCGTAATCAATCTAAGATGAGGTAGTTTTGAAATTTTGTGTCACTTAAATACTCCTACAAAATAGTGACAGAAAGCGGGTTCCATGAGAATAGTGTGGAATTTAAAATCTCTGCGCGATATGTTCAGAAGATTTCTTGATTTACTTGCACTACAGCAAACTCAACACTAGTTAGTATGAACCCGGATGTTGCAAATGCCTAAACTGCAAACGCCATCGCCCCATCGCCCCATCGCACTCACTCCTGCCGCTAGAAGTCAGTGAACTGCTACGCATGAGCATGAAATATTCCACTTATGGATTTTTCTTTGCCTGCCAAATGGTCAAGCAAACAATGCGAGAAGGCAGAAAAGGTTTACCTTTGAGCAGCCCAAGATTGGCTTAAGTAAATTTAGTTCTAACCGTAAATCTGTATCCGCACTTCTACGTATTTGCGTCGCATGTCCGCAATTCTTTATACTCCAGCGTACAGTGCAATCTTAAAAAAAAAAAAAAAGCCTCGAACATATGTATTTCACACCAGCATTTTGCAATACATATGTACATTTGTGAATAAGTAAATATGAAAACTAAAATATGTACATATAAACATATGTATTTACTTAACTACTTGTAACAAATATACAAACAAACATACATACACACAAGCATGCGCAACCATCAAGCAACAGGAAGATACACAATATGGAATTGTTCTGCCTCTTGTTGACTAACATTGTGGAGTGTTGCACGGCATGCACCTCTAAGCCATAATGAACGAGTTTGGTTACCGTTCATTGTTGGCAGCCAAAGCGCAAATGGCTCTGTGTCTTTGCTTCCATGAATGGCTGCGTATACCTAACGTTGAGTGAGTAGGAAAGTGTGAATAAATATACTCGCAAACATATTTACTCGTACATATGTACATATGTATGTATGTGTGTACCTTTAACGAGTAACTTGCCACCCAATACACTTTTGTTACGCTTGAAATCACTATTTTTGTATGGCGAGCAGCATTCTCATTTCATACCATTTTATTGGAGCGTTCGAAGAAAGCCATTTGCGGTTAACTGTGGCGGTTACAAACAGGAAAAGCCGCAAGCAGAAAAACACAGATGCAAAGCTATTCATGCTGGCGGGCGGATGAGCAGAAAGATGCAATAAAATACTCGGACATTTTTGAGTTAGTGGTTTATGGATGCGGCTGCAATTGCACTTACGACTGAAAGTCTGTATAGAGTGTTAGCTAGAACTGAGCGTGGCAATAAACCAATAAACCATTTAGCATTATCATGCAATTAATAAATGAAATCGTGACGGGCACTCTTGGCAGGAAAAGCTAAGCCCCGACTCTTTGAAAGGTTTTTTAATCCCTCGAGCAATTTAATATTTAGGCAAGCAATTATTCTACGCAACCTCCTCGGATTTAAAAAAGAAGTACTCGTAGGGAGAACTTAGTAAATTCCAGAGCGTATGCCTGGACCACACTATACAAGTTAAACTTATCTTTACTCTATTCTTAAACGTTCCAAATTCCTCAATTCATAATTCATACTTTACGAGGCTGTGTTTAAGACATTTAAGCTGACTAATTTACATTTTAAAAAATCAATTTTAATTATTATTTGCTTTGGATATCTGTAAGTGTGGTGCGTTAAGTGAGGTGAGGTGAAATGGGTTCATGTGAGTAGAGGTTCGGTTTGAGGAGCTGAGGTGAGGTTAAGTGAGTTGACGTGTGGTGAGTTTAGATAAGCTGGATGTATGTAGGTGTGGGGAGTCAATATATGGTGATTTTATGAATGGTGAATTTACAGGTGGTGAATTTAGGCAAAGAACGTATATAACAAAGAAATTGTATGGCGTTTCGTTCCCAGTGGATAGTTGCGAGTATACCAGCTCATTTCACCACACCGAAATCCAATTAGATCGAATTTGTTTCTGATATCAATCCACGAATGTCGAATTCATTCCGGTATGGTGGAAAAGGTTAAAATATTTTGTTAGCGGGCCGGAACGGAAATTGCACCTTTCTTTTAATATACGAGTACGTTCTTTGGTTGAAGTCTTCTGAGTTAAGATATGGTAAATTTAAGTGAAGTGAGTTTAGGTAGGGTAAGTTTAAACGTGGTGAGTTTGGGTATTTAGTGTTTAAATATGGTGAGTTTAGATATGGTAGGTTAAGGCGTGGTGGATTAAGGTGGAGTGTATTAACGGGGGTGTATTTTGTGGTGGTGCTATAAGTCATGTTTGGTTTAGGCGGGGAAAGTTTAGGCCTCATTGAATATTTACATAATTTCTAAAAAATGATTAAATTTCTATGCAATGCAACACAATTTTTTTTATGATCTTATAACATAATGTCACATTGTGAATTCCCTTAATATGTATATTTTATTGTCAATAATTTTGTTAACTTGGCTATAATTCATTCGAAAGTGTTGGAAATGCTTTCGTAAACATTGCCGGTGTCAGCTTCCTTCCATAAACGTTCTGTGCTGGAGCATTCGCTTCCTACATTCTGGCACTATTTCTGTAAATGCATACAATCTCTTGGATACAAAAGGAACCAAGAATACATGTGTTTATAAAAACGGAACCTACTTAAAGAAGAGAATGATTTTCAGCAGAAGTTCACTGAACTCACACGCCTCACACGCCCAACCAAGATCGACTTAAATTTCAAGTGCAAAGGCTTGGCCCGCTACTGAGGACTGGAAATTTGAAATTTGCTGAAGTTGTACTTCAGTAACACTCATGATTACAAACATGTTTAAGCAGGTACGTACTACGAATAAATATTTGAAGTTGCAAACATTTTCGAATATTTTCTTGCATTTCAAATAAAGCCACTTCCTTTTTCTCACACTCGAATTACCTTGCGCTGTCGTATAAACAAAACGCTGCGCCTTTAACTACGAATTAAAAATTAGCTACGAAGCATTTAAAGCGGACTGAAACCACAAGAAAGCGCGCCCATTGCAGTTTGCGCATGCGCTCTTGCTCCGATTTCAACTGCTACAACGCGCTTCGCCACTTTTGGGCTTTTTTTGTGCTCGGTTACTAGTTCGATTTGGCCTGCGGTCACAGAAAATTTTCTTTTAATACCGACGACAAAACATGCAGTCAGCACAGCAAAATCAGAAATTGGAACAACAGCAACAATAGATGATTGCAAGTAATGAATGGCAGCAATAAAAGAGACCGCAGCAAATGCTTAAACTGTGGCGTGCGTGCCCTAAAGCTGCCACAAAGCCACATTACATTGTTCATGGTTGCTTTTGACCCTTCAGCTGAGCGCAGCGTCATCGTCGTCGTCGTCGTGTCGTTACTCGAAAATGTTGCATTGCCTTTGGCGCAGCGCAGCAGAAGTTCATTAACGAGTTCAAGTGCATTTCGATGTGTTGCGGTTGATTTGGTTCGTTGTTGTTGTCATTGTTGTGTGTGTTGTTTGGCTGGTTTGTTGACAATTGGCATGGACAAGAGAAATGATCATTCGTACTGCCATAGCCCCTTGGCTTAGCCATTCGAAGCCGAAAATTGCCACAAAAACAGACTTGAAAACTTTAAAGAAAATAAGGCCCGAAACAATGTATTTCTTGGCAAGCAGCGCTCCCTCTCCCCTTTTTTCTTTCTCTCTTTCTCTCTTTCACTCTGTGTTGCATTTAGCCGCTTTTTGCCAAAGTAGATATGTACATACAGACATACCCGAATGAATGTGTGTGTATAATGCATTCATTATTTCGCGTTCAGTTTCGTTAATAAGTGACTTGCACTGCAGCTTATCGCTAACACGCTCGCCATTGTATTTGGTTAATACGAGTATGTGCTATGTACACTTTCTTCTTTTTTCAAAAATATCAGTAAACTATTTTTCAAATGAGGTTACCAAATATGTATAACAAAACAGTTGCTCAGAGTGAGGAAAAGTGCTTTTGGCATTTCGCATTTGTGCGGCAAATGGAATTTAATCGTGATTGAATGGCCGAAAAACACTACGGCGCAGTAAAATCATAGTTCCAGCACGCGAACGGACATATTATTTGTAGATGTGTACGCACCTTCTGCACTACGAGCATGTGAAAGCAATTCGCTGAACGGTGACAAAAATTCATTACAGAAGCTCATTCATTAAAAAACAATAATATAAAATATAAAGAGTATGTGTGCTTAGACACAAGGAACTTAGTACACTTTTTAATAAATGTTTACGCAAAATAAATCACTATTTATCTCTCTCTCTCTCTCTTTACATAAAAAGTAATCTATACTGATATTTTATTTATGGCCATTAAATTAAAAAATAAATAAAACAGTTGAACCATTCGTGGCGCATGCGCCTCCTTGTTAACTATTCACAGTGCAGCTTCATGAAAACTTAACGCTCAAAGCTGCGCGTCTTTGATGATTTGATTTAATTTTTCAGCTTCATCGTTGCTAAAATTAGTTGTTGCAGCTAAACATTTTCAACTACCTGCATAATAAAAATATACAATTTTTTTTCAGTTCATTTGCTATGAAAACTGCAAAACGGGCTTTGAAGTATTTTACTGACATTGAATTGCTCTACTTTGCGGCATTGAAAATTGGATTTCCTCTTATTTTTCGCCACAACCCACTAATCATGTTTCGATTGAGGAAATGGCAGTGTTAATTTGAGGTATTAAGCATGGACAAGCACATAATCACATACTTAGCTACGAGCATATGCAATTTCAGTGTCACAGAGCAACTAACTTAATAATAGCAGCATTGACATATTTAGGCCAAACATTGCGCTCTTATACTCGTATATGATTTGCAACTAAATATTTTAAATACAGAGGAAAATGATATTTAAAATCCATTCACTAGTGGTATCAGAATAATATTAAAAATGGTGGAAAAACACTTTCTCTTTACTTCGTTTCGTGTGCGACAGACAATCAAGCGTTTTTTGTAAAAATCTTCAACTTTGTTCTTTCGCAAGAACTTGAATAACTATTAAATGGTGTTTTTTTTAAATGAAGTGATGAGCCATAAGACTCTGATTCAGCGTACTGAAAAGAATAAATTCTAACCTTTACAGAATTGAAAAAGAGAGGAGAGAATAAATAAATAAATAAATACTCTATTACATATAAAACAGATAAATCTCTTTCAACAGATCTTATTTTTAAAAATTAAATAGTAAAAATTTACAAAATTCAAAACAAGAAAAATAAAATTAAAGCATGTTTGGCTTCCTCCAAGTCAAAATAACTGGAGTGAAACTGGCTTGTAAAAATGCCTAAAGGACATCAAAGCAAAAATTTTGAAAAGTATTAAAGTAAATTTTTGAATTGTGTCAACATTTATTGTGATACTTTCATTTCATTTCAGTTGTACTAAATGCAACAGTTTCTGACCTGAAACAACTTTCGCTGCATTGGGAATTATGCAATCCTTCAAACTCGAAAGGGAAGGCTTTCGTGCAGATTTATTGAAGGAAACAACCAGATACGTCTTTAACTAATAAAATTAAATTAGGCTAATTTTGATGATGAATCTCTGCAATTATGGCCCAAAAGAAATAGCAACAAAACGCTCGAAAGGTAATATCTGCTTTGAAGCATTTATTTAATAATCTTTTTATTTTTATTATTTCGTTTTTTCTTTATTTTAACGTTTTAACGAGAGGACTGGTATGAAAATCACATAAATCAATCTTATAACGTTCGTGTATTACAAAATCGCAACTGTGAAGGAGAAATGGGCAAACAACGGTGGAAAGGCAGCTGCAAAAGCATTGCAAAAATCCACATAACCACATGATGCATGCATATATATGTACATTTATACAAAGTATATAATGGATATGGATATACATACACGATAACATACTTGTGCACAGTAGTGGTAGGTTGGTGTGTAAAGAGTGCAGCTCGAAATACGAAAAATTGCTCACCAAATACCCGGTAGTGGCGCTGGCAAGTGGCAGTTTTACTTTTACTCTGGAAAGTGAAAATATTTACCAAATGGCGAACAACAACAAGTGCTGCGGTGATTACGGCCAGAAGCCGGCAGTTGCGTCGCCACCGAACTGATGGTGAGCGGCACATAATCAATTTAAGATTTACAGTATTTTATTTTGTTTTTTTAGCTCTTCTGCTGCGGCTGCACTGTGCTCGACTTCAACTCGTAATTGTTGCATTACTTCACAAACATACACACATGCATCTATATGTACTGCACGTGCATGGTGGGCCGCTAAGTGCCGCCTTTTCAATGTTGCCACGCATTGCATGCAACCCGAGATCACGCCGCATCTGCATGTGGACAATCAAGTGTCTGTATGTACATAGTATGTACATATGTTGTGTTTGGCCACATAAATGGTTTTCTGTAAACGTGATCAGGTTGGTGTTGAATTGCCGGAAAATAAATGTGAGCTTCAGACACCCGCTGTAACAGCAAATATACACATACATACATACATATACTTAGTAGGCTACTGACCCCGATTAGTGCGAACAATCAGCTGTGTCTGTATGTCAGTTAGTTGATCGCCTTACATTTTTATTTTATGGTCGAACTGAACTTGTTCCTCATTAATAACTGTTGCTGGGCGGCGTAAAATTTAATTGTAATCGAAATTGTATGCTCATTGAGGCCGATAGGCAATTAATCATTGGCTTTGTTTTTTTGGCAGCTTTTTGAGAAGAGTTTAAGTTTTCTAATTTCCTCAAAGAGAAACTATGGGAAAACGGTTTGATTGTGTACACCCGTTTATAGTTCTAAAACTTCAGGGCAATTACTACGTACAATTTCGCCATGATTTTGTAAATGAATTAATTTAGTTTGACAGTTTTCAAATAAGTTCCAAAACATTATATTAATCTCTATACGAGTATATAAGTATAAAACTAAATTGCGCACCTATAACTCGAGAATGCATTTTTGATGTAAGTAGACTTTTTTTTATTTGTGTTTGTGTCCCAAGGAAACATTTTAGAGAGAGGAAACCGCTATACGTGGAGCTGGTGTTGAGTTATAACTAAAAATCGTATTTATAGTCCGACTTCAGTCATATTGGGTATATGTATTGGTAAGGAAAAGAAAACCATCTTTGCAATAAATTCATCAGATAGGTGGCGCAGAAGTCAAGTTTTTTATAAAGTCGCATTTCTGAACCGATTTTGATGAAATTCCTGTTGTATTCTACTTGCATGATGAAAAATGGTTTTGCAAAAAATAATGTCGCTTGGTAGCGCTGGAGTCGAGTTATACAGAAAATTATACATCTTAACTCGGACGACAAAATATATTTCTTTTATATTTATCAAAGCTGCATTTTTAACAAAGTAAATCTGCCATTAGTATAAAGAGAAGTAGGAAGCTACGAAAGCGTATGCGAAATTTAGGTGGCAGTTTCATTTTCCGCATTAAATACGTTTACAACAGAGTTCGAAAAGTGTGTAAATTTTATCAAATAAATTTTGAACGGAACGGATTTTACCGGGTCTTCTAGTTTCCAATAAAGGCGCACACATTTTGTGAAAATTACTAAGAATGGCTAATTTCTTATATTATACTCAATCAATTCCATCATATTTTTTGTTTTGTTACTTATTATTGCTGAATCTTTTCGCTACTGTATATTTCAACTGAATATAATAAATTCATTTCACAACATTTCAATCTAGAAAGTCTACTGCGACTTGGAAAATATTCGTACTTTAATCATTAAATGCCAGCGCAGTCATAACTTTCGAAATTTCAAATTTCCGATAATCATTAACCAATTCTTTAAACTGAATACATATGTATGTAAATACCTAGTTATATTTGTATTTTATTATTGACAAATGTATTTACTTATGTTCACGAGTGATTTATTCTTTCTGCTCATTGAAAGTATGAAGCACTCAAGTTAAGTGACGTGTCGGCACTTTTAAGCAAAAATTGCTCAACTTCATCAATAAATACAAAACGTTGTCGAACCACAAACTTATTTGGCAAGTGTCATTGCCGCCTGTAAAGTTTTGAAATCTGTTTCCAGCTTCATTTGTTTGATGATTGTGTTGATTTAAAACTTTAGCTGCGTCACAAAAGTGACGAAATAGCAATGAAATAAGTAAAGTTAGCAAACAACAATAATCGCCGCCGTCTATTGCATATTGGAAACGTTTTTGCAAATTGCGCGTATTTGCATAAACAATTATTTTGCCAATATTTACAGTGTAAACGCAAATAATTTGCATGTTAAGTTGTTGATATCAAAAAAAGATGCTCAACAATTTTTGCAGCCAAGGTTCATAGTACTTCCATCACTAAGTTCATCACAGCATTTATTTGGCGCTGATTTTCAATTTACATTCCCAGGCAATTTGTGAGGCACTCGAAGCGGCCAGCGGCGTTTTCAACAGCGCCACTTTACTTGATTTATAATTTCAAAAAAACTTGCAGCCGATATTAGCACATCAGACGGACAAACTTGTTTGTGTACTTAGGCACTTCCAGTTGCAAGTGTTTGCTGCTCTGTTAGCGAGTGCCATGTGGCTCCGTTGTCTGTTTGTTTGTTGTTTTGGTAAATTGTTGAACTTTTTTTGATCGTCTATTTGCTTGATTTAGTTCAGTTCACTTTGATTTTGCGCCCCCTAAGTGCGCCAGTTCGTGAATATATGTATATGTACATACACAGGTATTTGTTTTGAAATTTATTTACTTTCACTTGTTAGCCGCTGTTTTAGCGCTGCCGCTTTTGCCGCTGTTGCTGCAGTAGTTGCGATTGTTGCGATTTCGGCCGCTAAATGCAAAGAAAAAGTTAAAAGTCAAACAACATGAATACAATAGCGGCTACTGTTAGTTGGCTGTCATTTATCATTCGTTTGATAGAGTTGGTGTATATTTTCATTAATTTTAAATGAAAATAACAAGTCTTTTCCAAGCTACTCCGGTAGCGAAATTTGCTTAACTTTATCAACATCGCCGTAAACGTGTGTGTAGCGGTCCATGTCCATGCTTTCATTTGAAGTAGTTACCTCGGTCCAAATCTCGAACGACGAGGCATGCGAAATCGAAAAATGTATAGCATCTACTTTAATGACGAGCGTTTGGCTAACCTCCGGATGCATTTTTAGCGTAAAAGAGCTTGCCATTGTGGCTTTTGTTCTCAAGGCACAAATCCAATATTTTATACTGGAGAGTTTTTTGAAATTTGTGGCCGCTATGGTCGAGTGTGTAGCGGTGATTGCTATAACTCGATATGCCGCTGAGTTCGAGGTTCGAATCTCAACCAGGACAAGTAAAATCTTAATCATAGAGAATAATAGCGGTCACCCCTCGGCAGGCCAAGACAAACCTCCGAGGGTATTTCTGCCATGAAAAAGCTTCTCATAAAATACATCTGCCGTTCGGAGGCGACACAAAACTGTAGGTCCCTCCATTTGTGGTAGAATATATGTAAATACGCACACTGCAAATGGTAGAAGAAGCTCGGCCAAACACTGAGCTATATAGTGTAAGCGCCAAATTATTATTATTATTTGTTTTTTGGAGTAATTTTTCCTGTTCAGTCCTCAAAACACACTGAAAGTGAACCACATTTTATGTGGTCCCTTGTTGCTTGCACACTTCCGCGCCTTCGACGTCTTCTTCTCATTTATACTCGTACACTGCCTGTACAATATATTCAAAGTTCAGGCTGAAGTTAAGTATTTATGTCTGACTGGAGCTTCGAAAGTCGCTCCACAGTTTGATTCAATTAAGATCTAAATAAAATATTATCAACACAGACTTTTCAATACAATTCGGACATTTGAATAATCTCCGCACATCCTATTTGAGACTGTTTGTTTCTTAGGGCTATCGTTAGATGAGCTCTACAATAACGAATGATGGAGTTGCCTTGCCGCTAGTCGCTACAACATCTTCTAGTCTCATTATAAGGATTTAAGTAAAAAAATTTATGTTAAAATGCATTATTTGTTTATGTATTTAAGACTTCGATAATCCGAAAGTTTCGATAAATCGCACGGACATTGCTCGGTTTTAACCTGTAATCCAGATCTTGCCTACAGAATGGCGTTGTTTTGCCAGAAGTGGCGCATAAAATAAACCTTTCTTTTCAAAAATGTGTGGAATTACTACCATACAAATTCTCTGTTAAAAAAGCATATCAAAAACCGAACCATCCCTATCCACCAAAATCCTCTCAACCAATCACTTATCATGGAAAAAAACCACAAAAGTTTGGTAAAATAAATGCAAATGCGAATTACTGCCTTGTAGAGAAATCATTGACCTTTCCTTATGCTATGTAATACAACTAATGCAGAATTTCAAACACACACACACACATTTATGAGCCTTGCATACGCGTGTGTGTGTTTGTTTGTTTGTCAGTAACTAAATACTAAAGCACTTAAATATCGATCTTTTACACAGCCAGCCGATGGAAGAGATTCTCAAACACGCCCAACTTCCAATAGCAGCGTATGAAAGTGGCGAGCTTTAAAGCATGCAACAACAACTAATTGAAATCTTAAGACCAGAAGAAGATAAATTGGAAATGTGTGTGTGCACAGACGTTAGAGGAAAACAATATCTTCTTCCATAGTGGACTGCAGCTCCGTTGTGAGCTGTTCGACTGTGTACGACTAACAACTAACAAAAACAATAACAGCGCTAAAGCAAAAAAAAAAGAAGTGAAGAGTCAGTTAGCCAGTGCAGTCGATGGTTGTTCAAAATATTCGCTGGGGTAAGCATTTGATGCAGACGTTGTTGAAAAAAGCAAAGACCCAAACGAAATAGCGCAAATGAAAAATGGAAAAATTATAATAGCCAACAAGCAAATATGAAGCAGCAAGCCAAACAAATAACAGCTACCGTTTCAAGAAGCGTGGGAAAGCCGCAACGGCCCAACACTCAAACAAACTCACTCCTTCCAATGACTGTCGAGCGAACAAATGACGGTAATTGCAATTATGTATTCATGTACTCGTATATATGTATGTATGTATGTATGTATGTAGTGCAGTAGCCGCTTGGCACGGTGCCACCACAGCATACTCGTACGTAGTTTGCTCATCAATAGTGTCTTGCCGAATAAACAAATGCCAATGAAAATTGCATACGAAATTTATGTAAACATTTTAATTCGTTGAAATTTGTTGTAAACCACTGTTAACATGTTAATTACCAACACTTCATTGAATTCGTATCGTTTCGTGCACAAATGCTCCATTTGCCACAACGAGCTGAGGCAAAATGCAAATGTTTGTTTTTGTTTGCTAAGTTGTCGTTAAAAAGGAATTTACATTATGTCAGCACATGCCTATATAATAACAATAATAATAATAGTTTACTTTTAATATTCACATACAGAAGTAAATAAAATAAACAGCCGAACTTCTCATAACTTATTGCCTTTTAGAGTAGGCATTTAATAAGCTTCCTTCATTTGTGGAACGTCCTTAAGGCACGAACGCCAAATGAACACACTAAGCTATTTTTTATTATTGTTTACAAAAAGCCACTAATAAAATCACTGGTTAAATTAAAGTTAGGTTACAAATGGCCCATCATTGGTCAGCAGTTGTCTGATCGTCAAAACTTTCATAGTCAAAGTCCTAAAAAAATTAGCAAACCACTTAGTATAAACAAATGTTTTAAAACAAGCGTTTTTAGTAAAAACCAAAAGCGGTAAAATTGTTTTAGAAAATTGTTTTGCATTATTATACTAAATGGCTCAAAACCTATTCGAAGTAAGCTTCATTTGCCTTCCACCAGCGGCGCAAAGCTTCGACAATATTTGGCGGTCGACTAGTGTAAACTATTGTCTTCCAAACTGTCCACTTGTGTCGACTTGAACAGTGAGCAGGAGCGAAAGTCCTTTCCTCCTTTACGAATTACGTTTTTTAGGAGATCCAAAACGTTCGCCAAAACATGCGTTTCAAACACTTTCGCCTAGGTTTTACCACCATTTACTAAACGTACATCGGTGATCATTATTCACGTGCTGGAGAAGTAAGACTATTAATACTTCTGTAAGTAAGTTTCGCTGTGCCATTTATATGTAATTTATCTCCCGAGACATGATTTTTTGCGGTTATCGACGAATCTGATCCCCTGCGGCTTTTATAGCATTAGATGATTGCAGAGTGCGAGCAGGGTCGGATATTGAGCTGTATTCTAATCCATCACTCCAAACTCATTCGAACCGTTGAAGAAACTGGCTGTATTTGTTGTATAGAAGCCCTTGCCATCAATACCTGACGCAAATAAATGTTATAAATGCACGCAATTACCAATATGTAGTTATGCTTTAATGCAGATTCCACATTTGTTTCTTGGATAATCGTGCCTCTTTTGGGTTATTTATATTTCCTGTTACGAAATAAGCGATTAGCAATCTTCACTGCGATTGCCTCGTATTCAATTAAACTACAATTACTAATTGTCACTTTCTTACGACATCCGAAAATGAGTCAAATCAATGAAAAAGTGAAAGTGCGAATGGCCAAACACTCAGCGTCGCACAAAATCGCTGGAGACATGCGTGCAAAGAAAGATATCCAAAAACGCACAACAGCAGCAGTCGGCAAAAAAGGAAGTGCTGCCGCGCGATATTTGGCGCATTCGCTAAGTGTTCGAGTGGCGTGTGCGCAAATTTAGAAATATTTGCAAACTTTACTTTCGGCTCATTAGAGCCATAGACTGAGGGGATTTTCCGAAAGATTGGTCCATACGCACTGCACGCCATCGGCCGGCAACTCGCTCGAATTGGTATTGCAGGAACCAAGCGCAGCCGCTGGTTTGTGGAATGTCCGTATAAACATTCGAATGCAGCGCAACGACCTGCGATCGGTTCGACCAATCGATTAATTATTGAATCGTCAGCCAACAACAGTCATTCATCCAACGCCAGCAATGCAATCGTGCATTCATTTTTGGTCTGCCACTTTAATTTATGTTTTCTGCTCCGAGTCTGTCTGCTTGCCTAATAACAACATGCTGCCGTTTTAACACGAGTTTAAATTGATGACCAGTAGTCAGTCAAGCAATGCAACAACAATGTTATGAAATGCAGTGGTGTGTGACATAACGCGAAGAGTACGTCGCTCAGGTAAGACGCAATTGAAATGTGACTTTACCAAATATTTGCAGTGCATTGCGGAATTACGTGTTTCCCCTTAGCGCTGGCATAAATGTAAAGTAAGCTTTTTGCGCTTTTCTGTCGATACGAAACCATACAAAATTATTAGATGAATCAAGGTACTACAAAGTACTAATATGGTTTCCAACTAAAACTACAAAGTGCGCTTTCCATTAAAAAGTGAACGGAGTTGGGACCAAGTCACTCAGGCGATACTTCTGGATATATGTTAGCCCTATAAGACAGTCTTGTTAACTGATCTAGGCTGAAGAAACATCGTTTAATGCAGCTTAACTGTGCGGGTCGGCTAATAATCATCTCTTTCTTCCGGATACCTAGAGACGGCTTTACTTATTTTATTCGCGCAGTAACCGCCGGAACTCAGCAAAGTACGTCAGCTTTTCCTATCTCTTGCTAACAGGTGGCCATTAGAAACACTAAGTGTTGCCAAGTCTTTTACCACTTGTTCTTTGCATCCACCAACTGATATCGTGTCGAAAACCTTCAGAGCTCGAGCTATCTCCATTGCATTCGAACGACATGACCTAGACAGCGGAGTCGCTGGTTTTTAATCCGCTGCACTATGTCTATGTGCTTGTAAAGCTTGTATTTCGAAATAACCAAATTTATATGTAAATATTCCAAGAGAAAGAATTTCGGTTATATTTTATTTTATAATTTAAGTTTACTTACAGTAACAAATATTGTGGTACATCGCATTATCAACTCACCTGAAAATAGAGAAAATAACACGGTTAAATGTTTTTATATTATTAAATTATAGCGTACAAACATATTAACACACATACAAACATACAAAATAAATTATTTATGTTAGTAAAAACAAAATAAGAACTATATTTAAACATTGTTCTAGGACTCCTAAAGCATTTCAAGACCCTTATTTTTACTTTGAGGTTCGACTGCACTTTGCACCACTTAGTTTACCTTTTGTATAACTCAATCTTAATTCTTGAAAGATCAGCCATTTCACCAATTCCATGTGACCTAAGCGTCACCATAAATTCACAAGCAATTCAAAAATTTAATTGGGTAAAATTATTATTGCTTTGGTTTGAAATGCATGTAAATACTCGTATTTGTTAGTATTTGCTTTTGCTGCAATATTTAATCCAATAGTGGAATGCAGTGAAGCCAAAAATGGGTGATTTCTATTTTGATTAACGCACGTATCGAAGAGAAAAGTTGAGAACAAGTTCTATCGACATGTTAATTGAGATCGATTTGTGGCGCAGCAAAAGGAAGTCAACAACGGCAACTGGCTTAGTGACATGAAATTTCACTCTTTAAATTGTCACTTCATTGTCAGTCAGTTGCCAATGGCACGCCATCAGCAACAACTAGCAACAACAGGCAACAACCATTTGTGGTAATCGTTGAAGAATCAATGAAAGCACAACAGAATTTTCTCCACTCGCAATAACAACGCAACAAGAATCACATCAACATTAACGGCAACGGCAATTTCAATTGCATTATTGGCCAATTTTGGCACCACTTACCCAGTGCATGCGGCCAATTTTCAACAAATCACAGAAAAATTGCAACTTCCCCAACGGCGTTAAACGGCACTCTCACTCTATGCTATGCAAGTGGTCACAAACGGCTTCCTTGTCCGGTTACCAGATCATAAAACATACAGCTAACTTGTTCGCTCTTCCTTTTATTAAACGAAAAAAGCATCAGACTTTTCCAAACGAAAGTTCTTATTTTGTTTGAAATAGAAATTCGTGCTGGTCCATCCGCTAGCCAGAACTCACTCAGTCAATACTTGTAGCCATTGAACCAGTTGGCATAGATGTTGCCCAGCAAGGTGCACTTCTCGCTTGCGGCTATGCAACTGTTGTCACTGTGGCAGCTTGTTGTGCCTTGCGATGTGGCGCACTTAATATGCGATAAATAAAAATTTGCAGATTCACTGAGCTGCTCAGTGGCTTATCACAGAAGTGGTCGCCCAAGAAGGTTGGCATTGGCATGGCACCCAGTGAGAAATGCCACGCATTAACCAAAAGTTGCATTCACGAACGTACCGACTTTTGTTAAGTGCGCAAGATTGCAATTGCAGCGTCATAAAAAAAGTGTACGCCACTTAGCTATGCATCAATGCATCCGCAGTGCATTCGGCCAAGCCCACGTATGTAGAAATCGGTCGGGGTGTCTTCTTGTTTGTCAAATAAGCTTCAATTTAGCTCAATTTCGTTGTGATAGTGTATGCCCAAGCAGCATGTAAAAATTTATAAACTGGCACACGCCCATCCGACACTTGGGTGCGTCAGCGTTCTACACAAATTTCCCGCTTGGCTGCATTTGTTCCACTGTTGTTCCGCCAAGGCAAATGAGCCACATTGGCGGTCGCCGCAATTTGATGCCACCTTAAATGGCCAGCAGCATCAAAAGGAAATTGCTGACTTTCTTCGTTGGAAGCTTCTCCTTCTGTTACTGCTTTATTTTTATTTTTATTTTTATTTATTTTGCACTCCTTTTTGTTTCTCTTCACTGATTGTGCATTGGTACATAAATTACAATCTAGTTGTTGTTACTTCTTGCTTGCCTGCTTTTCGGGTTGGGCGGCGCTGGCAAGTAACTTAGATCCGCTGTTCGTTTTAGGCATTGCAATAAGTGTGCAACGGCGTACAACAACAACGATTTATGCATTGGCGATGTAGGTTAGTAGTGAATGCAGAGCACGCGTACGACGAGAAGTGAGAGTGCCAGACACTTGACACTTAATGTAAGCGCCAGCGAAATTTTATACTAAAATACTAAATATTCGCAAGCAAACTCAAAATTGGTATTGGACACAGAGTGCACCATTGCATGGCAAGACAAGTGTATATATCTTCAAATCAAATTGCTAGTAAATATTTCTTGTATGCAGTAGTATCAAATAAAAATTGGTATTAACTTTTACATTCTGTAATTTAAAAAAATCAGAAATTGATAAGAGGACATTTGTTTGGGACTGTTTGTAAAACGTTTTGAATTTTGAATTTGTTCGCGAAGGTTAAAAATAATGATAAAATATAAGTAGTAAGTATATTTCGAAACTAACACTAGCTAATATTGATAGTATTCTTTGACAAGTATTAACATTCATTTTAGAACAGACAATTTTTAAAATGACTTTTGGCGACAGCAAGAAGATAATATTAAAAATCAAAGTATTTTGTAGCAACTTGCGCTTAATTGCACTGAACACTTTTTGAGTGATAAAACTACTTAACAAAATTTTTTCTGATTTTTCTAAAAGGTCCCAAATTTTTTGCAATTTTAGTTTGATCAATTTAGGTACACACATATATATGTGTATAAGTACAATATATTTATGTTTATAAAAATATGTCATAAAGTCACCTTATTTGTTAAAATATAAAAAAAATTATTTATAATAAATTTTTAGCACCACATCGCGTTCTTTAAAAAATAAATATTAGGCTTGTATAACTATTCCAAATAATTGAAAAACGAAGCTCTTCATCAAGTCTCATCTACGAATCATGAACATGAAAATGGGTCTTCATACGAGAACTATGATTCTCCAACAAAGCGCAATCTTCATTTACATATTTCCCATTTGTTGAACCTATTTCGAATGAATTTCTAAGAACTACATTAACTGTAAACATTGCAAAACTTAGGTTCGATAGAAATGGATATTAAAGGTCATTTTCGAACGTTCATGGCTGTATATTGGGTAAGTAGCATACAAAAAAAAAATTCCTTAAACTTGAATTCGGAGATGGCCCCTTTAAATTTTATAAATATTGAATTTGAGTCTAGAACGATGTCGAAATGTGTTCTATTCAAATTGGCCCTCCCCAAACAGACATTTGTTCGCAGAAGTAATTTTTCGGCCAATCTAAGATGTATGCAGTACATTACTTACACAGCCATAGATAATACTTGATAGCTTCTTACAGACACACCTACAAACATACGAATACATACATATTTTAACAATGATCACAAAAAATGCTGTTCAAGTTTGTTCGTAAATTAATTTTTTGAAACAGTTTCCTTTTACCTACGTATTTTTTTACTTGGAGATCCACAATTGAGTTGGCACGAGCTGGAGCTGAAAGAATGGAACTAAATACCAACAAATACTCAGAAAGATACATATGTATCAGAGAACTGCAACGAGTGCAGAAATTGTGTGTATACTCGCGCATGTAGCCGTATTTTGCATGCTTTATTGTTTTCGTGTACAAACCGTCGCTTGTCTGTTTGCTCATAGATCAATACGATCATGACGATGCATACATGCTCGCTACATTATCCGTCGGACAAATTTGCGTCAGCATACAAAGTTGCATGTATGTAACACACTCGCCGGCGACAAACGCTCGCGACACTCAAGGGTTGTTTGCGAGCCACTCGGGTTACCCGTAACAATATTTTTCTTTGCAAGCAGTAGTTGATTAGCGATCTTAAGTGTGTTTTCTATCATATTTTTTGTATTGTTTTTTTTTTACGTGAGATGGCAGATACTGCAGATATTGTTTCTGAACAAATCCTTAGTGTGAATTACGCTTTGTCCAGAAAACTTTAATTTTCTATCTAGCAGATTAAGAACTTTGAAATTAAATTAAGTCTTATGAAATGTTTATTTTCATTTTAAATTTAACTCCTACTATTTAAAAATTTTTTAAATACTAACCCTACATGTTGGATCTCATGAAATGTTTTTGTTAAATAACTGTATACAATACATATTAATTAAAATTAACTAAGTCGTTTCTTTTATATGTAAATAATAGGATAAATACTTATGGCGTTTTCTTTTCTACAGAAAATGTTGCCTTAACATTGCCCTCTGCGCACGTACTCACAAGAGCGGGGCAATGAAGTGCAACATTTTTTGTAGAAAAGAAATCGCCATTAGTAGATGCCCGAGTGCACTCAAGTGTGTACATGCGCAAGTTTGCGCCTTCACATGCACGGCCAATCATGTGAACTACCACACTCGAAAATGTAATGATATATCCCGCACATGTCAGCCTTATGTTTATGAGTGAGCATGAATGAGCGCACAGCAGCAGACGGCTGTGCTTGCTTGTATCAAATTTTAGGGATGATGAATATGCACACTCGGGCGCACTCAATGCCGTTCTCTGATATGTATATATGTGTATACTCTTACATATGTATACAAAAAACATATTTGTTAAAGTTAGGGGGAACATTGCTTAGCCGCAACATTGTGGGGGAATTTTAAATGTTTCTACTTTAGCAGGGATGATTCCTAAGAAGATGCAGGAATCAACATCAATGCTTATAAGTATGTGAAAATATATGTATGTATGCACATACATATGCGTATTTGTTAAGGTTGCTAATAATTTGTTTTGAAAGCAAATTGAAGCGCCTCAAATTCGAGCGATGATGACATAAAAATGAAACGACGACGTGTTGTGCACACATCCATTGGTATGTACATATGTTTTTCACTGACTATACATATACAATTAAGTGTATTAATGATCATTTACATACATACATTCATATGTACGCGTGTATTTCAAATTTGAACCGCCTCGGCAGAGACACTACTGGCACGCCCTCAGCGGAAATTGGCACGCGCCTCAGCCGCAGCTACCGCAATTCGGAAATAAGAGCAATAAAGCAAAGGGTTAATTATAACTTCGCGACAGTTGGCAACGCATCAGCGACAACACAAAAAGGTGGAATACAGCTGTTGTCTTTTGAATTCTTCGCATTTATTTTATTTTCTTATTTAATTATCTGAAAGCTGTTAGTGTATGTATGTCGCGTGTTTTTTCTTTTGTTTGATGGTGTTCGTTAATTTTGCCACCACTTAAAGGAAATTTAGTAAAACTTCCAGCACCGGATGTTACTTTCAATTGTTTTGCTGTAATGAAAAAACATACCCCACAAACATTTTTGATTGCTGAAGAATATTATCTTACATGAACTTATGATATTTTCATAAACGCGGGATTGTTTTTCTATATTTTTTTCAATTATGATGTTGGAATATTTCAGAGGAATAAAGTGGTACTCTCTTCCAGAAGAAGCATTCATTTCTCGTTTAGGGAATACCTTCTCCAAGTTTTCTTACAAATGTCGGCGTTATTCACCATATTTTATTTGCTAATGTTGGAGCTCATTGCCAAATAGTAGCAAATAATTATATGAAAGACTTTTAAAGGTTGAGTATTTCTCTTAGATGATGTACTCGTAACTCAACACTTCTCCTACACTCTCTACTTCCGTATTTTGTCATGTAATTACGTTCACTTTTTTGGACATTCGACTTGTCGTGAAAAGACAAGACACAAAGGAAGTAGGAAATCGATGATGGACTTTAAGAAAATAATTGATATAATTGTGCAAATTAAAAACGGATAGTTACATAGTTAGTGCGCAGCAGCCTTCGAAGCAGTCGTCATTGCAATGTATGTGAGTAATACAACAAATAATATTTTATTCTAACGTCTTAACCTAATATGTACGAGCATAGTTTTATTTCATTTAAACTTTCTGTCCTTTGCAACGCTGATGGTTAGGAAAGAACATTTTGCATAGCGCTGAGGAGCATCAACAATTAAATTAAATCTCAACTAAATGTAAGTAAAGATATCAGAAACGCGACTGTTGAAAGAACAAGAATATTTTTAATGCATCTTATTATTGTCTGTTATTATTATTTAGACTGTTAAACCAATTTTCAACACCTCGCTTACGGTTATTGACTCTAATTATCTGTTGAGTGAATAAAATATGTGCATATGTATGTATTCGTGAGCTCACTTTTCAACGCACTGTCGAAAGTCCGAGTGACAATCTCAAGAGTTGGCTTACATGCCAATAAGAAACACAAGTCCGCAACGAATTTGTTATGAAACTAAAGCAATAAATTAAAAAAAAAAAACGCCTTACGTAAAGGTCTCGGTCCACCCAATGCCAAAGGCTATTATCTAACTGTAGGTAATTGCTACATACATACATGAAACTTCTGCTCAGAATCGTACTGGAAAAAATTATTAGCAAAACGCCCAACACATTTATCTGGAGCATTCATCAAGAATTTAAATGGCGAAAGGGTTGAATGGCCTCTAGAGCCTTAAAAATTCCGATAGCATCGATGGTTTTTACATACTTTCCGTCGATAGTCAATCGAACCAGTTCAATTTAGACTCAATTTAGGTGGCTCAAGTTTATGGCACTGTTCTCCCCCATTTTCTATTTTATTCATTTTTTTTTTACTCTCACTTGTATGGAAAGTATATTTCGATATATTTTTTTAATGCTTATCAAGATAATAGCAATCAAAAGACGACACTTATAACCACTACTCATTTTTTCCTGTGGTCTATTTATTAAAGTTAGAAAACTAAATAGCTTTAAACAATTTTAGAATACGAAATTTCAACTAATTTTTCGATACTATCGTTTATCGATAGTTTTAAAAAGAAAAAAAAAAACAAATCGAAACTATCGACTCCCAGACTATCGATTAGTTTGAAACACCAATGTCCACCAAGAACAAATTTTAGTTTCTTAACAATGCTCCGCCAAAAAAAAAATTTAAACGCACATGCTTTACAATTAACAATAATACATACATATGTATGTATATCCACTTGATGTCTGCATGTGTTTATAGTATGTAATTGTTGTAGAGCTTTGCGCATGCGCAGCACGTTTGTAGTTTGGTAGATTAATTTGAGGTGATAATTTCAAGAAAAATAAAAAAAAAAAACATTGAAGAGAATGCTTAGCCTGTGCTGCTGAGTTTGTCGGTTTGAATTTAAACAAGTTGCCAAGGTTCTTATTTGCTTATCTTTTTGTTTTTTCTAGTTCCTTTTCGTAATTATTTCTGCTGTTTGATTCAATGCTCAATGGTCCTCAATTAAAAATTCTAAGCATACTTTTTAGAAGTAATTCAAACAATAATCAATTGTAACTGTATCTGTTTATTCAATAAGTTTTTGCAAAAACAAACGAGCAATGCTTTCGCATTTCTACGTAGGAATATTTGCTTGTACGATTATAGAAATATTTAAATATCCGGCAAAAAAGTATCTACTCTTGATTTGAGCTAAGTAGGCACCTCGAATTCGCCATTCATGTATACAAATATCCTGCTGAGTAAAGTACTTAGGAACACTTATACGCGAATTCAGTAACTTGATTTAATCTCTAGGCTTAAAATTTGAGACATGAGCTAGAGATTATTGCTTTTCCTTGCTTTCACGTTTTTCTCTTTTGTTTGTATTTGAATTTTTTGTCACCTGTTCATTGCCAGGTTACAATTTAGAGTCTTTATTTTGAGTCGAATGAATGCCAACAGGTCTAAAATTGTGACTTTTGTATCTATTAGAGACTGAGACAGCTTACTGAATTGGAGCATTAAAAAAATTAATTTATCGAAACACTACAGATGATTTTCCTCCTCAAAACCACTTTAATATGAAAGGGAACGGTTTTAAAAAGTCGGTGTATATTAAAAACCGAATATCAATTGCTAAAGCTAACTAACTTTTAAATAACTAATTTCCGATAATTGCATAAATACCCCAATTTTATCAAATGCATAAAAACTAATTAGTAGTAAGCTGAAAAATCATCCATAACAATCCAAAAACTGCACTATCTTCATAAAATAAAGATGTGACAACATAGTTGGCAATGAAATATGTAAGTAAATCGGCTGTCAAACGATTGCAAACATAAAAGTAAAAGGTAAAAGTGAACGCGGGCGCAAAATATCTGGATTTTGCAGATATATCTTAATAAAAATAAGCAAAAATTTATAAAAAGGGTAAAAGTGGACGTAATCAGCTAATTCTCTTCATCTACAGCTCTGTTTTACTAGTAGGTATGGGTCCGGTTTTAAATGGGTAACGTATAAGTAGGAGATATGCCGTTTGGCAAAACTAACCTTAAATCAATAAGTTATTTCCAACTGATAATACATGTAGTGAAAATATAGGTTCGACCAAATTGTGGCCGAAAGTAGTTAGATAATTGCTACTTGCTACCTCATGCCGAGGTAGCCAAAACTGACTTTCTTTTGGCCATCGCCATGCAAAAGCTAACTGCTTTTACTTTTGCTTACATGCAAATATACAAAAAATAATCAGCACTAGTGTTTTTGAATGCATATTCAAGTTACTATAACGTTAGTTTCAATTCCTGCAGGGTATGTTATTATACATACATATGTACATATGAACATATTTATGTAGGTATGTACATCTTCGAATGTTTTTCTTTACGGGTGATCCCTCGCAGACAGCGATACGTGAAAATATTTGATTATGAAGCGACAACACTTACTTTTACATTATCCATTATAGACAGAAGTCTTTTTTGTTTCACATACATACATTCTATGGCACATATTTGAGCCAAATTAATACGCAAGCGACAACTTAGCTAGAGATCACTGAACGGAAGGACGATAACCTTTTTGACAATTTTTATTTTTATTTTTGTGTTGGTGATAAACTTCTCGATATTCTGTCAAGATGTCTCTTGCATAAATACATTCGAAATACAATTAAACGTTGGTTTTCCAAAGTGAATACACCACGAGACTCGAATAATATGAAGCTTAATGGTTTTATGTAAATTAATAGTATTTTTGACCAATAAACTAAGAAGCGGAAGTATGACAATAACCAGTAATAAAAGTAGTTTTTATTAATATTGAAATGAACAATGGCGTAATACGTGTTGGCTGGCATTAAAGTTGATGTTGATGACGTTATTGATCGAACAGCGGTTGTTGCTGTTGCTGATCAGAGTCTGTAAAGAAAAATATGATCAAAAGAGCACAACAATGGACCACGGCATTAATTCTTTATGAAAAGCCATATAAACCTAAGCTTCAAACATTATACAAAATGTGTAAGAATTAAAAAAAAATAATGTATCAAAATTTCGAAATTTAAAAAATATATTTTTTGAGCCCATTTAATCAAATTATAATAAAATTTAAACCACACATGAAAATTTTGAGGACAAGTTAAAGGGAAAAAAATTGTGTAAAGGCGTCAGTAAAAAAAATTGCGAACAAATTAGCGATATTATTTAGCCTCTTTAAACGTAAACAATATTGGGTAAATTGTTATTATTGATCAGTAAAAAAACAGTCGTAAAAGAATGAACACTTTGGCTGCGTTCAACTACTTAGAAACGAAAGCGATTTAAGTTTTTGTTCAACACACCAGTTCCCATTTTTTAAATTACATAATTTTACTGCTGGAACTGCCTTGAACAAGGTGTTGTGTTTATAGAGTTTGAGTGCTAATGTATCAAGTCGCTCAGAAGGCGCAAAATGTATTGCTCACTGATCACTCATATTTTCACAAGCGGTTGCGCACAACTATTACACCTTTCTTTTGTGCTTATTCACTTTCAAATCTACGAAATTAACTTTTTACAATTCTTCAAGTTTTCGCTCAATCATACCGAAACTAAAGGGTGTTTGTTTTAGACATGTGGTTTTCAATGAGACGATACCTTTTTCGCAGTTGGTCTTTTTGACAGCTGTTACCTGATTTATACTCAGTTTGGTTTGCCATTTCAAGACGACTTGAAAGAGAATATTCGGTGTGTTATTGCTGACATACGGCCCCAATTGCTGCAAAGAGTGGTCGAAAATTGGGCCTCTCGGCTTGAATTTATTCGCGCCAGCCGCGGCGGTCAATTGCCCGAAATCATTTTTAAAAAATAATGGTAAACATTTATATTTTATAATAAAGCTAAATTCTTGGCCATAGCATTAAATTATATGCGATTTATTTCCTATTAAAAACCACATGTTTAAAAAAAACACCCTTTAGAAGCGCTCGCTAACGCACGATTTTGTGGTTTTCGTGCTTTCTTAACATGAATTTAGTTGGAGTATGTAAAGGACAATTTCCCACCATTTCTTTGGCACTTCACTTTACGCCACACCGATTATAAACGACTTTTTGTTGTCAAACATGATATGGGTACGAAGCATAACAATTCACAAATTTTTATATACATACGCACATACATATGTATGTACATATATGTATATATGGCAATATCTCTGGGGGCAACTGTACATGCGCACTTGTTTTTGTTCAAATCGAACATGACTTTCGTTTTGTATTTTATATCAAACCAACAATCAGTTTGATATTGAAAAACTTGCAAACTTATTTGAGCTTTTATTTGTCCATAAAACTTTTCGCAACCCCTCAAGCAGACGTGTTCACCACAGCAGTTCAAACTCTAGCAAATGTCTGGTTTTGATTATGTTAATTCCCATGATCGATCGTGTCATTGCAATGGAAATGTAATCTAATAAAATGTTGACATCACTCCTTACCAGTAACGAGTTTTTTTCTTTGTTTATAAGTCACAAGTAGAATTGTTCCAGCTTTAGCGTTATTTTCGGAATATATTTATTTACTCAAATAAAAAAAAAATCCAGTTCTTTCAACTGCTTTCGAAATACTAAGCTGACACAACTGACCCTCAAACCTTAATACCCAGATCTCGAGTATTCTGTAACAGTAAAGATTTCAAATGAAACTCTCAAATTGCTGCGGTGGCAATATTTCGCCTTGCTATTTTTGCTGCTGCCCAAGCTGCCCATTACAGCTTCGGTGAATTGACCCTTTCGAGCAAAATCGGCACTTTTTTGGCTTTATTGCTTATCGATGCAGTTGTTAACGAAACATGTTGGGGAGAATCAAAATCAGAAACCAACGCCGCAAACAAAACTTGATTTTTCGCTTGCTTTGTATTGGCAAACAACAAAAGCAACAACCACTCTGTCACATCTTTTTAGCACACATTTTAATGACGACCAAACTGAAACCAAATATTTATTGCAAAATTCCTTTATTGTTAACGATACAATTCCCATTCTTCATATACATAAATACGAATGTTTGTTTGTATGTACATATGTACATCTGTTTGTGTGTATGCCTGAGCGCCTACATACTTACATATGTATGTATACGTCGAGACTGTGTAACGATGTTTCGGTGCTGACTGGAGTGTCAATGTGTTGCCCACAGCACCACAAAGCATCACTGCTTTGATCTGCTTTTAGCGAATGAGCGGCTTAAATGCAGCGACCGCAAAGTGGACTACCGGCTATCGCTGCTCAGGTGTTCGCAGTCTGCTACAGGCTAGCTGTAAGCTGACCGATTGTAGCTTAGCGGTTGTCGGCTGCTGGTAGCCGGCTCATGCAGACAGCATTCAACGCCATTGGACACTTCGAGCTTAATTTATTGGTAACAACTTTGTTGTTGAAACAAGACAATCGCATTGTCCGCAGGTTTGTCTTCTCTTCGCGACAAACTGTAATGCAATACCGATTGTGGTTAGTGAAAGATAATAAAAATAAAGCGTTAAATTACGGAAATTTTTAATGTTTTTCAATCACTAAAAAATTGAATTTTTGTGATTATTTCCTGTTCAATACGAGGTGAATATTTTCAGAGAGGCAAATGCAGTAAATTGTGATTGATTATATAATGTGATTGATTATATAAAAATGTGTCTTAAGTTTTTTCTCTCGTTCTACAAGTACAATATATGACGAATCCTTCAATATTCTTTATTTGCAATTCGAAGCAAATAGCTCAAGTTCAAATTCCATGACTGGTAACGGCGATTTTCAAACGCCATCATTTACTATTTATTACTTTTTAGGCAAGTTTTTGCCTACAGCATTTAGACGAATCCAAGCGGCTGATTTTTCAATTAACAAAACCCTTAATTTAAATCTTAATTCAAGCTATGTACAAAACAAAGACTATAACACATTCCAGACTATAAAAAATGGCTATTCAGTTTTGTAAACTGATTGATTTTAGAACAACAAAACGCAAGTTTCAAGTGGCTAATAATTGCGCTTGAATTTGGAGAATATTTTGACGTATTTGTAATTAGCAGTCACTTCAATCTTGCACATTGTTATACTGAAATCGAATATACATATGTACTTTAAAAAAGCATGCTCCAAAAAATCAAATATTTTTTAAGTTTGAAATTTTATTGAAATTTGTTTTTGTTTTGACACTTAATAGAGAATGAACTTAATCTTAGTTGCAAAAAAGTATAAAACCAAATAAAAGAAAAATAAGAAGTACACATTTTGTAAATTGTGGTGAGCGCGCGCTGTAGTATGGATCGGATAATAAATATAGTCTTCCCCTTTTCTAATGAAACAACATACAAAATAGCATACATAGATTAAATCCATTGTATTAGCAAGATAACTAAATCTTAAGCATTAATATTTCTAACACATTTAATAAGACAATGAAAAGCATGCATAGTATGTAGTTTGAATAAAAAAAAAACATAAAATATACAAGTTCTGCATACATACATATTTGTATATGCTTTCTTGCAATGTCGAAAAGTTTTACTATATTTGAATAAATATTTTTTTCCGCTACCGACTAATATTTCTTTATGAAATATTCGCGATTTACGCCAACTAAAATACACAAAACACACGCACACAAATGTATGCATAAGTGCATGTAAATCGGTGTTCATAGCCAAATTTTCGCTGGACCAAAACCAGCTAATTGGCGTTGTTGTAAAAGCGAAAAGCGAAAGTAATGGCAAATAGCAGCAGCGACCGCGAGTACCAAACAGCACCAATCGAGTTCTGACTTTTCATTTATCTTAAATTTATTTTAACTTTTTATTATTTTTAATTTGTTTTTTTTTTTTTTCTTTTTTTGCATTTGTTTTTTTTTTTTGTTGTCTGCATTGACCGGCTGTTGACTGCATCGTTGTGTTGTTCGCTTGTTGCCTGCTGCCTGCTGCCTGCTGGTTGCTGCCGATACAACCTGCAAGATACGAGAACTTTCTCTCATTTCTTGCTGTTCACCTGACTGTAGCAGATTTGGTGCTTTTGCTTTTTGGCAACAAGTTTTCTTTTTTAATTCGCTTACAACAAATTCAACCGCACTGAAGTAATACTTAAAATAAAAACAAGTATGTTACGGCCGCTTTGAGTGTAAATGTCGAATTATCTACCTTTTGGTCGAAGACGTGCAATTATGGCCAACTAATGCTTTGGATGCTTGCCTAAACGTACCATTAGGCATTAAGCGCTAAGCAGATACATGGAGGAAGACGGATGGCCAAATTGGTGCCCATGAAGTTCTTTAACTACGCATCTATAAATTTCTAAATATCATTTTAATTATCTTATAGCCTTTTTTTCTCACCGCAGGCCACTCTTTGTGTTCGCTAGTTAAGTTGGTGCTTAGTTTTGATTTCTTTGTTGATTGTGTGCGCTGAACTCGAACTAGGTATGTTAAAATTAATGTAATTCACTTTTTCTTTCATTGCAACCCATTACAATTGGCATCATTTTTTTTCTACCTCTATTACTTATAATGACGGTTAACTGCCTTCGCTAAATTATAGCTTCGTATTTACTTACTTCGATCTCTTCCGGAAGCGTAGAAAAGTTATTGGAAAGTTTCGAACGGCATTCATTTGAATCAATGTATTGGCGAAAGTGTTTTGTTCAGCGTCAATATTTGCATTTAATAACTTACAAATGTATATATGTATGTATATATGTGTGGCATTAGATGTAAAGATCATAACATCTTTTTATTTCATACAAAATTGCCATTTATTGAGCTGAGAAAATAATTGAAGGGTGCAAAGGCCAACTTTGGTGCTTTGTTACAAAAAATGGAACTAAATTTGTGTGCGATGCTGCTGCGAGAGTCATAATTTATATGCAAATTCACAAGACCCTTTCGATAAATTAATTTAGTGAATAAAACTCAAAGGTATCAAAATTTATTTGATCGTTTCTTTAGGCGCTCCACATCCCCTCGTGGGTTTATGCCGACACTAAAAATCTTCTACAGTTGAAGATAACGCCTTTTCCGAATACCAAGTGAGAACAGGTAAAGACCTTTGGTGCTTCCTTTGTGCTCAGGGTCGCCTTGTATTTCGCTGCCCAGCTATGAGCGCCGTGGTAATGAGTCTTTCAACCAAACAGCATCATACATACACACGTACGACACATCCAAGCTATCGTTAATCGTATCGAATTTAGCTCATACCGTTTATCCGTCTATCTGTTTGGGTACCCGCCGCCCACGCGAGCAGGTTAAATAAATCTTTTGTCAAATAGTTCTTCTGAAAACTGCCAAACTCTTTTCATCGCTAAACAACGTCGTTTGTGTTTCTTCGAGAGAGGAGGGTGACAAAATTAATAAAAGGGAAATTTAAAAAAAGAGGGAAAAATTAGTAAAGTTCACCAAACTATGGTTGTGCCATATTTAACCAAAACACAATGAATTTTCCTAAAAAATGGACTGAACTACTTTGTTGCTGCTTCATAATGACTGTTTAGTTTTATATTAGAAAATATTTGTAATAAGTGGTTTTGTATGCAAGTGCGGGGTTGTGTAGCAGATACAAATGACTTGCCATTTAAACTCAACATTCAAACCTTCGCGGACCTCTTTTTTCACGAATGTATATGGAAGAGATTTTGACCTCTTCCTAGTTGCCAAGCGACCACTAGAAACCCACTTTAATCAAACCTGTTGTTGCATTCAACTTCGGTCGTTGATAAATGTCGTCACTCAACTCATTGCACCAAACAGCCAATCCATCACACAAAAACCAGGAAAAATTATCGAGAGGCAATTAACAACGTGCGGTTATTGCGTAAAATCGCCAATGTGCCAACGAACGAAACTGGCAACCGCCGCGGCGCATAAATCTCGAAGTGCGTAAATTTCATACAAGCTGCAGCACGAATTAATGCATGAATGTATAATTTTTTGCTTGAGATATAAGCAAGGCTTGGTAATATTTTTTCAAAAAAAAAACCAAAAAAACCTACGCCATTGCATTAAAAGCGAGGCAGTAATAAAAATCAATGAAGGAAGCCTTAACGCACACATACAAATGTTTGCTGCACCCATTTGCAATGCTACGAGTAAGCAGTGTATGTGTGTGTGTGCGTGCGAGTGAGTGTGTTTTGTGCGCATGTGCGGCCGGCCCATCGAGTCCACTATCGGCGGCCGGCTTGAGCATTTGATCTACTAACATCGTTTCCAAGTGACAAGTGAGCCACAAAGCGGTGTTTAAACGGTGGGCAAACATGTTGCCACCAGCAGAACAACCCAGCCGAGGCAGTCGGCAGTATGTTGTCAGTGCAATTAAGAGTTGAATGCAACAATTGCGGCCAAATAAACAATACATTTGTACGAGTACATTTGTATATTTGTATTTGAGGTTATAACTATGTACATATGTATGTATGTACACTTTTTATCGACTTTTATGTAGGCAATTGCCACCAGCCTGCAACAACTATATCTTAAGCGTTCTTCCTGTCTTTACATTTATTTATTTCTACATAATTACCATTTTTCACATTGCCTATTTATTTTCAAATGCTCACATCTTTATAGAGCTTTATAAATATTTATATATGTATGTACATATGTATGTACATATGTTTTCCAATATGTCGCCGCCGCAGTTATCGCATTTGCACCACACATACTCACACACCTGTAATGTACATACAGTTTCGTGCATTCCAAATGACATAGCTTTTTAAGAATTTTCAATTGAAATTCAAACAATTCTTCGACATAAACCATAAAAATCAAAGTTTCAAACTTTGTAGAAAACTGAAAAAATTTCATAAGTTTGTATATAGTTTTTCAACTTTTTGTTCAGAAGTGTTCAGTTTTTTTTTTAATATTCCATTAAATTTTAGTCTGGCAGTGTGAAAGTTTAGGAACTACTTTTGGTTTTATAAAAATTTGTTTTTTCAAGGGTGTTGCGACTTTCTTCCATATAACGAATAAGCAACATTTATTAAACGTGCCAAGCTATCTCATTTTGAATGCTGTTGCTTTTGATATGCACAACACTGTACATATAAATCTATGTATGTATGTATGTATGTCGTTAAGAGTATATTTTTTTTAAGCGTTTGTCATTGTTGTACGAATGCGCATTCATTTGTATGTATGTATGTATGTGGATACTGCTAATGCATTTTTTAGTTGCTAACTTAATAAAATTTATTTTATAATTAATTTGCTGCAGAAAATATCGTCGGTAATTATTGTTTTGTGTAACTAATCAAATTGTAACGTGGACTTTTCTAGAACATACTCGAATTATAATACAAGTGGTAGGAAGGAGTGATGCTTTTGTGGCTTATTATTTTCTAGAAAATTATTACTCATTTCCGCGTATAAATGTGATCTTCTTAACCAACTAACAATTTGAAATTACATACAAATAGTACCGTACAAAATATAATGATTTTTCTTCGAAAATTTTACAAAACTGTAAACTTATATAAGCATACATATGTACATAAGTATATGTATAACCCTTAAGATTATAATGAGAGAGTATACATAGTATACTACTAGTAATAAAGCGAAACGATATGTATTAGTTTAAACGAGCTTCGTAGCGAAATATATTTTTCAAATGATTATCACTGACAAACTCAGATCTCCACAGTTTGTGATTTCAGAAATTCCAGGAACTTAGAAAATTTCAAGAACTTAGAAAAATTTATGATAATATTTATTTTACTGTTCTTCTTGGTGCAGCAACAATTAGGAGCGAAAGGGAAAGTCTTCATTACATGCTTGAATAATAAGCTAACGGAAATTTTACTTTTTTCTCTCTCGTGAGCGGAGAGCAACGTGTTGATCAGCTGCTGAGAGGCGAATTGAGTGCGTGCTAGCCATTTTGGGGAGCTGAATGGAAAAGGTTTGCATGCAACCAACAGCAAATATCTACATTGAGTTGAAATAAACGTCTGCTTTGATAGATACAAAGCTGGAAAGTTGCGCAACAAACTTTGCCCGTTTATTGCCGATCGATGGTCAAAAGATGTAGCAGGCAAAGCAGATGTGCTATCCATCAGCAAATATATGCGAATCTTCAAATCATCGGATTGAGCCTCTCTCTGAAACGCTTAGCAATTGTCTGCGGTGTGACAACGCATTTCTTGCGATTTTGACAATCTTTTTACAAACGATCTCTTTTTAACGCGGTTCACAGGGACAGAAATTCGTTCGCGGAAAAATATCCGATTTTCAGTTCAAATTTGTTTATTCGTAACTATTTTGCGAAAAATAACCAAGTTTCCACCCGAAACCCATATTTTGGGAAGTAAACAAATTTATTACATACATATGTACATATTCGCTATGCTAACATTCATTTCAAAAAGCCTCTCTTTTACAGGATCTTAACTAAAAATCAGATTGACATCTCCTATAACTTAAATTATATTAAACGACGAAAAAATGCATACTTTCAGTTCTTCAAATAATCTGTTAATAAGCGTTGGGGTTGCTGTTTCTGCATGTCGTTATAAAAATCCCGGTAGCACTCCAAAGCATTTTTAAAAACTCCACGGAGTTTCGCAAAACGCGTTAAAAATAAAAAAACGATAAAATCAATATGAATTACGAACCGCGTTAAAAAAAAGCAACGGGGGTTTGCGGAATTCAAAAAATCCGTGTTCAAAAAATTCGCGTTAAAAAAGGGATTGTAGAAAACTCCGCGTTAAAAGGAGATCGACTGTATATACATATGTATGTATGTATGTATATATGTATGTTACATTGTTTCTTTACAGTGAAAGTCGGGCCTTTTCTTTTGGGAATTTAACTGCGCTCAAACGCACAATGAGATGAATTGTGCCAATTCAAACAAAACAAGGTGATCGTCTATTGTTATTGTTGTTGCGTTCACTTTTGTAAACAAAACGGTCAAAGCTTATACTTACATTCATATAGTATACGTATGTACATATGTATGTACCATATGTAGTTACCATATGTAGTTACAAATTGTAATATATCATATTAATGTAAATCAAATTTTTTTATTCCGAAATTCAAATAAATCAATGACAATTACTTATCTTGTTGGTGGCGTTGGTGCTGAAGAGCCGCTTTTTTTCGGACACCTCCAAAGTGGCCAAACTTTGAACGAAGATCATGTCTATATTAGTGTGGTTCGTAAACGCTTAGGAAATAAAACTTTATGGAATTTGCATGCGAAAACCTCCCAGAATTTTTATAAATGGAGAAAACATACCCAGGGTATTTTATTGTGAAATTTGGTAGTAGCGACGTCAGGTCTTTAAGGGTGAAACTTGCAATCTCTGGCGGCAGCATACAAACATATTAATAAATTTCAAATAAAAAATTCGGGCATATTTTTCTACAATTTTTTCATTTTGCAGTGAGCGCTCGAAAAAATTAAAATAATTAACGGGTCCCAATTTTTTGGTGAGTTAAATATTAAAACGTTTGATAGTTTGGTGGCCCATTTAATCTTGTTACAATAAACACCACTATGCTGTAATCCGAATGTTCGTACGATGGATTCCAGCATAGGGGTGAAAGTTTTAAGCAACTACAAATTACCGTTGATTTTTGACAGATTTTTTTTTTTTGATATCGAACCTACTCGGGAATTTACATTTCTTCTTCGATTTTTTAAATGGTCAGCGTCAAACTTTTCGTGTTGTAATCACTTCTTCCGTAAATAAAAAATTAACAAGTTTTTGTTTATCGAAATCTTAAAATTTATTGGAGTCCTCTTCACTGCGCTCTGCTTTAATTAATTAACACTCGTCTTACAATTTGGCTTTTGTATCTTGCAAAGCTTACAAGTTGGCAGCAATAAAGAGCAAACACCAATAATTTTCTATGAATTCAAGCATCAGTTGCAGAAATTTTAATTTCACTCTTCCTTAACAATTTCGCTTTCGGCAATATGCAAATTTGCAATTAAATTTCAATTAAAAATCAACTATTCCAAATTGAACTACTTGTACAAATATGCTCTTACATAAGTACATACATATGTATGTACATGCGAGTATGTACGCATGTGTGTATGTATGTACATTTAAAGAAAGTCACTTGACTGCTCTTCACGTCAGTCAGCCATCGACCGAAGGGCAGGCAGATCGGCTGTAATACGTAACTCCCTTGCATAACACACTCACACTTTCAAAATACCTAAACCTCATTAAATATATGAACAAACATACATACTATATCTATAAACTTGTATGTACACTTAAGTGTTCAGATCGTGCGTGAGTGATATAGAAAAGGGGCTGCACGCGCATTTACAAGTAATCATCGACCGCTTTGCCGGAACCGCACCCAATTTCATTAAATAACGCAAAGCCCCACCAAATTGAAGGCAATCTGTTATAAGAAATGTCCAACCGGCCGTTGAATATGTATGCACCTTCGCAAATGTGTACCTGTTTTTTTTTATATGAATGAACATTCATATATAATATATATACATACATATATGTATGTACTCGTATAGCACGCTCGATGCGCTTGCAATTATAACTCAATTCACTGACTTGTCTCCTGCTGAGTGTTGCAATGCCACATTATCGCGCGGGGTGGGCGGGAGAGAGACAAAGCAATGAATTCATTGATATTTACAAGACGACCAAGATAATTATAATTCTATAATTAATTAAAATTTGCGCATACGCATAATTAGGCGTTTGAAAATGTTGACGAATAGAAAATCAATTTATAATTTATTTATGCCGACGAAGTATAGTCTAATTTATATATAATTTTATTAAGATCTAAACTTTCATACAAACAAACATTCCAAGATACATAACTACACTTGCATGCGCAGGTAACCAAAAATATACATTAAACAACCGCCAAACTGACGATCCCTAGGCGAGCGAGCGGCTTCCAATGAATGTAATCAACAACTTGGTGAATTGTTGAATTGTAAAAGTTGTCGGCGGCACAGGTCGAATCAAAGGCTTGAAAAGCACTTGACGGCCTCGTCATCGTAGACGCCTTAACGCGCCACGATTTCATATTTGGCCAACAAAATAAAATGCAAAAATGTACAACTTTGTGTGAATATTAATAAGTGGCTGGGCATATGAGCCGAAATAAATGAAAGGCGTTTGAAAGCCAGTAAATATTGACAACGATGATCAAGAGGAGTTTTATTTAAAAAAATCCTCCCGTACCCAAAGGAAACAACTTCCTTCGAGTGTCTTAAAAAATTCTTAAAATTTTCCTATTGTATTAGCATTTTATACTTAAAATCAGTGCTGAGAAATTTGCTTTAACGTTTGAATAATTCTCTCAACTACTTTTGTCAAATAATTGCAAACACACAGATTTTCTCTGCCAAAAAAAAAAATTCTGAACTAGCGACCTAAATTTGTTGTACCTATATTCGCTATGCTTGGGTTCATACGAAGAAATTCTGAAGACTTCAAGGACCCCAATACTTTAAAATCTCTTTACATTTCATTAGTAAGAAGTCGCTTGGAATATTGTGCTTTGGTATGGAATCCCTACTATTGGATCCACTCAAATAAGATTGAAAAAGTCCAAAGGGTATTTACTAAATTTGCTTTTTTGAAGTTGCACTGGCAAGATGGTCCTCCTTCATATATTGGTAGAAGGAAACTGCTTGGTCTGCAATCTCTCCACGAGAGAAGAATTTGTCTTTCATTAACCTTCGTTTACAAATTAATTAATGGTAGCATAAATTGCCAACAACTTAGTAACTTTCTCACTATGTATAATTCTGAAAGAGATCTTAGGAACAAGCGCTTATTTGTAGAACCTTTTCATAAGAACAATTACTCATATAACGAGCCGATAGCTAGATGCCTGCGTTTATGTAATACCTACAATAATGTTATTGATTTTAATGTTAACTTATACAGGTTTAAATTAAGTTTACTCGCTTTATTTAATTAAATTTATCAATTAGTCTGTAAGAAATTTCTTTGTAGACTGAAAGCAAATAAATAAATAAATAAATATATAGTTTGAATGTTAAGCGTACAACTCTCTGCAGTTTAGCCTATAAGTCAGTTTAATTAGGCTAAAAATTATTAATTGTGCAAATAAAATTCTAAATTTAATTGCGCACAGCAATTTTGTTGCCCAGTGTAGTCCAACTATAACGCGTGTTAATGAGACTTGAAAAATCGAAGCAAGTTTATTAACGAGTATTTAAAATTCAAAATTTTTCTTACGAATAGGTTATACATAAATAAATCCGGTATTAATTATATATTACTCATCAAAATGCGCATATTCTCAGTCAATAATTCGAAAGCACGATTATCTAACTAGAATTGTATGTTTGGTATATTTGTATCACTTTTTGCAGGAACTTTCGTTCTCAACTAAATTCGGCACTTGATTGAAATTGAAACTTGTCCATTTTTAAGCTAAAATAGAATACAATACAAAATGCACTAAATTACAGTACTGTATGCTCTAAAAATTTTTAAGATTTTTTGTAAAGTTTGAACATTTTGTTTAATTATTATAAATCTCTATATGTATATATAAAAGTAAGTTGCGTACGTATAAACGCACATTACTCGAGAGTGGATTGTCCGCTTTAAGTCGACTTTTTTAGTTGTGTTTGTCTTAGCCAAAGGAAAAGGATAGATGGCGCTGATGTCGAGTTACAACTAAAAATCGTATTTTTAGTGCGATTAAAGTCGTATTCAATATATGTATGTATGTATTGGTAAGGGGAAGAAAAACATCTCTCCATCAGATAGGTGGCGCTGGAGTCGAGTTATTTATAAAAGTCGTATTTCTGAACCGATTTTGATGAAATGCAAATGGGTTTGCGGTTGTTCGGTAACGCTGGAGTCGAGATATACAGAAAACTATACTTCTTAACTAGGACGACGCAGTATTGTCTTTTAAATTTATCAAAGCAATATTTTAAGTTTTATTTACTTCTAATAAACTTTGGGCGGGACGAAATTCGTTTATAAATTGGTTTTCGTTTGCGAATGAACTCTGTTTTAATTGAAAACTATCAAAAATTTAATTAAATGTACTTAAAGTAGTGTACTTCGCACAAAAATCATCATTGAACCAATTCTGGTATTTACTTTATTTCTTTCTCTATTACCGAACACAAATCGCATAGGCTTTTTTCTACTTTCCATTTCTTCTAACTAACTTTTGAACCGCTACGTTCGTCACCTCAGCTATTAAATTTAATTACAAGCTTACGATAGCACATGTAAACAAATCGAAGCGGCTAAAAAAACAAATCACACTCGAAACCTGCATCCATCCGTGGCAACTTTTACTTTTCGCTCATTTCATGTTGCACCAACGGAGTAGCGAATAAAAGAGATGCAGCCAATGGCAAAGATTACAGCAAAGCAAAAACCATGAAATGCCTAGCCAAAACACCGAAAATGTGGCCGGCGCTGATGTAACTTTTTCGTACAATGTCAATAAATCTGTGCAACAATTTGCCGCAACGAGACATTGCAGTGCGAGCATGTATGTATGTGCACTTGTTCAAGAGCTATAAAGCTAAATATTGGCAACATTACACTCAGTCGCACGGTCGGTGCAGCAACAATCTCAGCCAGCGCTAATATTGTTGTTGCACATTGGTAGCGTCCGCCGTTGAACTTGCGCTTTGGTTGTTGTTATTGACTTGTTGCTATTGCGGCTGGCATCTGCGAATATGCATTCGAATAGCAGAGTGGATCATAAATGCCCCACAATATGAAGATATTTAGTCTCACACTCATTCGCCGGCCATTGGGCTTTGATTGAAGCGGCAATAAAAACACTGAGAGGCAGGTCAACGAATCATGGCGATTATCGTAAAACATGTATGAATATTAGCGAAGCGTTGTAAGTTGAAAAGCTAATAGAAATTTTTAAAATTACGTAAAATAATAATAAAAACATAAACCGTTTTTAAGCTTAAATATTCAAATATATTTAGATGTATATAACATGTATAATTTATCAAAAAAGGGCTTGTGAACAAAAATTTAAAATCTACATTTGATTGTGTATTTGTTTTCTTTTTACATCAAATAATATTCTACATAAAAAATGGCTATACAATCGAAAGTTGAGGTTAACCACCAAATAACTTTTTAATTAGCTTGATTTCAAACTAACCTCAAATTCTTAAATCTGGCCGATTTTAGAGGAGAATTTTGGCATTGTTTTTTCACAAAGGGAAAGCCAAAAGGCAAAGGGTTTTAATGAGAAACTCTGAATCTCAAAGGCGTGCCGTCGCCTGGAGATTCCTCAATAGATATTGCAAAAGATATTGACCTTCCCATTGGGGATGGGAAGTATTCCCCACCACAAAATTTCAAAGGAGCTGATCTGGATAACTTTCGCGAAAATAAATAGAAATTATTTCTGGCTCTAAAAGGGTCTGAAAATTGATTCTAACAATACAAAGAGTCTTGTGTTTAGCTTCAGTTTTTTTTAGCTTTAGTTTTTTAGCTTTAGTATTTAAACAAACAAATTTATAACGGTGTACATAGATATGTATACCATATATGTATGTCCATATGTATTCGAGTATGTACTCAAATATGCTTGAAAAACTGCAATTTTTCTCCTTGACTACATATGAATTGAACATTTTTCCGTGCCGCATTTCCACGTTGTTATGAAAGATAATTTCACTTTGGACTTAAAAGGAAATTGCATATATTATGGCAAATGGGAATGACGTTAAAAATTCAGTTGAAATTGAAAGGAAACAGTCACTTTAGCGACGCCATAAAATAAAAATAAATACCATAAATAACTTATATGTCTACAATACATACATACATACATATATGCTAAGTACATACACACTCAAATGTACATACATGTGTAAACCCAGCCAACATGCGGGAGCTGAGATATGCCCACGAGTCTTCCAAATGGGCATTTTTTTTTTCAAACAAATAATTTAACTATTTTGTTCATCAAACTGTTAATTCACTACTCTTTCGAAAACTTTTTCCGCAATCGAAACTGTTTGCTGGGAACATCTGTGTTAATATGGATATTTAAATATTTTTTCTATGAACGCACTTTGTTTTCAAGGAGGCGAACAATTATTATTATTGAGTCTAGCATATTTTGGTATTTTTCGAAAGGTATTTGCATAAAATTGCGTTTTTTCGTTTTCAAACACTACCAATACTTATTAACAATAAACGCACACACACATACACACACACATCACATGCAAATATTATACAGACTCGTTTATTCGCCAAACTCTCGAGCAGAGAGCAACCAACGTGCAACATATTCATAAAATGTGTAATTACTGTTCAAAGTAGTTATTTATATTGACATGTAAGTTTTTATGTGTGTATGTACATAGGTATGTACATCGATGTACATAAATTGTAAAGCAGTAATTTTGGAGCTGCATTTGCGAATGGAAAAGGGAGACGTCTAAGGGTGTAGCCATAGCAGAAGATTTATTTGAAAAGCATTGCATACCACAGAAAATTTTATTAATTTTACGGTGCAGATAAACACACCGAGAGGCATAAAAGTCGGCGCATGTACCTGTGATAAATATTTCTACTTCATCTCCTGTCGTCGGCCAAAGTAATTTGTCTGGCCTCTGTGGTTTTAAGCGCCTAAGTCGACTTCTTTGTATTTAAATACATACATGCTTGCTAGTGTATGCATGTGCGCTTGTATTTGTTGGCGTTACGAAATTTTCCTGAGCTAACAATTTGACAACTGACATAATCGCGCCCGCGTGAATGCGACCAGCCAAACGACTCGCCGCTAATCGCATCAGACGCTAAGAAGCCTGCTTTGCATTGCTTTGCATACGAGCACATTGAGTCACAGCGGCAGCTGAAAAATTGTAACAATGCAATAGTTTAATGGCAACAACAAGAAAGGCAAGTTTGCCCGGTTGGTGAAACAACCATGCAGACACACACATAAAAGTGACAACAACAATGCGATTGGCAAGAGTGACAGTGACTGTAACGGCACAGACTCCCACGGAATCGCGCCTCTCAACGCTTTGCTGTAAATCGGAACATGTGGCCAGCGTTAGTGTTAATTTCGTTATTGTTGCACTATTGGCTTCAAATTGCTTAATTTTCCAAAAAAAAAAAAAAAAAAAACTAAATCGGTAAAAATATATTGTTACGAATTTTCATTTATTGAATGCACATTTTATCACCACTCTTGGTAATCAACTAATTTGAATGAGTTGTAAGAGTGCGCGGCTGCACGCATGCGCACAACGGCAACGTGACTTGTACTGCAACTGCGTATCTGTGCATATACTGCGATTGCACGAAAACTTGAAAAATGCATAACCGCATTTCGGATTACGGATTTTCAAGCCACGCATATGCGTGCGCTGCATTACGAAACGAAAAAGCGACAAACGGCGTATAGCTCGTGGAACCACTTTGCCAAAGCAACAAACCAACTATTTCACACGCTGTCCAATCGATTTGAATGAAAGACAAAGTGACCAAGATACAACAGCCAAGCCAAGCCAAGCCATGCCGAGTCAAGCCCAGCGGCCCAGTTGACCAGGCAAAATCGAGTATTGAACCTCAAAATCTCCGTGCCAATGGCGATTGCCACCACAGCGGCTGCCGCAACTTGTCACATAAATTTGCATTGACAAACGTGGAGACCTAGCAGCATTCGCGACAGTGACAGCAGCAACAACAACAAGTAACCCGGCTGTGATGTAAGACGCCAACAAGTTTGGTTTGTGGCCACTGCCACAGAGGCACGAAAACAGATTCAGGCTGTGCACTAATTCGCGGTTAGAAGGCGAGCTGTAAACAACGCATACGTGACTTACATACAAACACACATTTATAGAACGGTATTTGTATAGTTAAATTATCCCTGCAATCTCATATTGCAGACCTGAGCTAAGCCAGCAAACAAGTTTACTTTGAAGCTGAACTACTTCATCTTTTATTTTTTTTTTTTGTTTGACTGGCCACTATCAAACCAAGTAACGTACTAGTCAGCCTCTGCGACAGCATTGAACTATTTAATTAAACAATTCGAAATCCGAAATTTATAACCGAAAAACAAGTGTAGTACAGACAAAAACATTTTTTTTACTAAAATTAATTTTAATTTTAATAAAAAAAATAATGTTTTGGTCGAAGGTTTTACATTTTTCAAAAAATAGGACCATCGCAGTTATGTGACCAACGCCTTAATGAGTTCGCCATTTTAATATGAGTTCATGAACTTAAGTGCCAGTTTGTCTTTTCGTTGCTGGGATGATACCATGAACATGTGTATGCACGAGTATGTATGTATATGTGGGAGGATATATGTATGCATACAAATATTGGCTTATTTGTACAATCTGACAACTATTTTCAAATATCAAATATGTAACTTTCAGCTCAAATGTTCGACTAATAAGCGTGAGATTTTTGAAATATTTTTGGATGTGTACTATAACAATTCCAAAACAATATTTACCATTAACATTTCCTCTAATTACACTCATCCAAAAGATAAATAATTGCTTATTATGACAACTTAAAGATGACAAAGCGCCCCTTTATTTTCCGTTCCTTGGCACATTTCTCATTTATCGACTGTCACTTTGACTTTCTCTGCTTCTTTGTTTATTACCAGCAAAAACAAACGGCTACAGGCACTTAAGTTTCAAAAGCACAAAGGTGCTAAATAAATTTACATCCCAAACTTCAAGCCGCAAATAAGAAGAGGCGCAAACCGCTAGAGTTAATGACTTAAACCTGTACAAAATTGGAAGCAAAAGTTTTACAGGTCAAGTGCAGCAAGCTTTGTAAAACAAAAAGTTTTACACACAATTTCTAGTAAGTGATTAAGTAAGCGGCGTTGAGAACCAAGGGAAAGGTTATCCAGAGTGCATTCACTTTTCAAACTCTTGAACAACAGTTATTTAAAAAATTATAGAACTGAGATATACATATGAAAATATACATATGCACGTATAAAAAGTGTTAACTTACGAAATGTTAATGAGCTTAGGGAGCTTACCTACAATTGAAGTGATAAAATTGAGTTCAAAAAGTGTTTTAGGTATATATTTACTAGTAAATATGCAAGGAAATCTGTGGACATATTTAAGTAAATTACTAAAAACAACGGACTACGAGTTTTCATAAATCCTGTGCTTACACAACTCCGAAATGAGCACCTTAGTTTCATTTCCAAACTTTTCTAGACATGACTTGATCTTCTTGACGTACGACTTCAAACTTGTATGCGAGATAAATTATTATCCGTTCCTTATTTTTAAATGAAAATAACTGGGTAAATCAGCTCTTGTTCCAATTAAGAAAAAAGCTTCTTCAATATACACTCAACTGAACGCAATTATTTTTATAAAAGAAATCTTTTGAAAATAAAATCCAATTTAATGCCTCAATTCAGTGAGCAGCCTCAGTCTCTAATAGAGACAAAAGTCACAATTTTAGACCAGTGGCCTTTAATTGGTCTCAAAATAAAGCCTCTAGTCTCAAAATAAATTCTCTAATTTGTGTCCAGGTGATAAGCAAATCACAAAAAATGAAGAAAAACACAAAAAATAAAAACATAAAAGCGAGGACAACTCATACAGAGGCACAAATTTAAAACTTGCCATTATACCAAATTACTGAATTCCGGCATAAATGTTTTGGAGCCAATATATTTTATTGTATAGTTTTTATGAAATTTGATTTTAGAAATGCTCAAAAAAGGACGGAAAAGTTTGAAAATTGTATAACGCTTTGCTGACAATAAGTCCCACTAGCCCGCTCAATTATTTGGATTTCGAATATATAGATGTAACATATGTATATACATATGGTATAATAAACAAATCTGATTGGAAAGCACTTTATAGTTGCCATTTCAATTAAAATAATAGGAAAAACCCGGTTTGAAAAACCCGATTCAATCACACTCGTATGTGCAATTGAAATACTATTTTGTGACAATGGATTTGTACTGAAACCAAGTAAATCGCAGCGTTTTGCTCTTTGTAAAAGAAAATTAAAACATGACGATTGCAATGTAGTAAGACTAATAACTCTGACATTTGGGGGGTAAAATGCGTTTGACAGGACGCTAACATGGTAGCTTGCTGTGGGCTACCTGATGATTTCCCCTCTTCAAAGTCTGACTACTTTTAGCCGAACTTTTTTATCAACATTGTTGTGATGTGTGTAGAAAGTTTAATTTTCTGTTTAACAACATTGACCTATACATTAACAAAATGAAAGGCGAAGCGGCTCATATCCAAATTTGCAGCATAAATTGTGTAAACTTCTTTAAATGGCAAACTAAAAGTTAGTGTCTTATATTTGTGTACAAGACAGTGACCACTCGAAAGTCCCGGTTTTTGGAATGACGACTTCAGATCAATAGATCATCTCGATCTCTGCTGATCTCTAGCAAAAATATTTACAAAAAAAATCTCCGTTCATCTTTGTAACGTCTATCAAATAAAACCAAGCGAATCATAAAACATTTTATTTGTACTCTTCTCTTAATCAACAACATATAAGTATACTTCCTTTCCACTTTCCTTACCCCTTAATGAAATTAGATTAGAATAAGTTTAGCATATGAACAAGCAAGTTGGAACTCTTGGTTGTGCTCATTGAAAGATACAATCACTTTCCCTGAGTGACTAGCTGACACTTTCAGTAGGAAAGTTGCCATTGAAAGCCCTAGAACTAAAGGAATTCAATGTTTCATCTTAAAGCCGTATGAGACTGCATATCATGCTTTTATTTATGATCGAATGGTTAAAGCGGTTAGTTAATTTCGATGCAGTAATTCTTTGGAATTTCAAATTATGATGATAAACCTTTTTTCCATATACATAAATGATTCCATTTTATAAATTATTTATTTTTTTTTTATTTTTTTTAAGCTTTCGACAATTTAAATCTTAATCCAAGAAGACTTTTATTGTCTTCGTTTTTTTTTTTCACTAATATAAAATATTTTTAATGCGCATATGTGCCTTCAACATTATATTTTTTAATTATCGGTCTAACCAGGTTTTTCTTAGTATCAAAGTTTTAATTTTTAAATAAATCGAAAATCAATTAACTGAAAAAAACGTATAATAAATCCTTCTTCTTAGAATACACAACACATACAAATATGCATATGCATTTCTTACTTGCCATAATCATTTCCAAAATTTAATTGAGTCAGTGTCAAAGCCCTGACCATTACTTGTTAGGGGGGGGAGTTACTTTAAATAGCCAACACAAGCCTTGGTATGCCATTAGTCATATGTAAATCGAATTAAAATTCGTAGCGCGTTAAGGTACCTTTAATCGACTGCTTATTCATATAAATGCACACACATACAAATTTTTGTAAAAGGTAATTTTGCAAGGCTTAAACAGAATACAACTTTGAAATGCGCAAAGTTCAAAAATGTATGCAAAACAGTTAACGAGAAAAATTTAAAAAAAAAATAGAATATTTCAGAAACAAAAACAAAAGCAATAAAGAAATCAAAAGCTAAAAAACATTTTGGGCATTCTTTGCAAAGGAATAGCAAAAGAGAATAAAATTGTGCGCATAGACTGAATAGAAAGCTTAATTTGACCGTTAATTATTTAATAAATAATTATAAACATAAGAATTAATTATTTAAAATGTAGCAGAGAAAGTGAAAAAGTGAAATTTGTAGGGATACTTAGAGATGAATTTATACAAGTATTTGATGTAAAAAACACTTGAGAAAAATAATTGTTGATATCGTTTTAATGCCATCGCATCATTTCCATCACTTTTGAAGCGCTCTGCCACCCATTTCAAGATTTCTCTTCTTTGTCGAAGCAACAATCATATTTTTTTTTTAACTAATAATCCTAGCCAATTGTATTTTTAAATCCCCTTGAAATCCAAAGCATTCACAAAGTCAACAGTCGAGTGCAATCATATAAATATCAAGCATGTTATATGCATACTCGTGTGCATGTATGTACATATGTATGTACATTAGCTTATGGCAAAAAAACGAATATTTTTCTATTCCATGTGAAAATGTCATTGTCGTTCGAAAAAAAAAAGTTGCGTCGAAATATCAGCAATTTATTTTTCCTTTTCAGTTAGCGCTCGCAAAAATAAAAATGTTCAATGAAAAATTTATTTACACTGTCATTTTATAAAGAATTGAATATCAAAAAAAAAATTGTAAGTATGCAGTTTTGTTGGCCAAACAATTATACATAGTATCATGAGATTCGTGTTTGAAGTGACTACAAATAGCCGTTGATTTTTGCTGACGCCTTCTGCAATTTGTTCCACATAACGAATAATAAATTTTAATTTTTATATGAAAAAAAATGTATGTATTTCACAAAAATTCTTATTTTTGAAGGGTTGAAATTTCGTCACAATTTATTTGTGGCCGACAATGAAATTTTTACAAGAGATCGAAATTATAGTCACTTCTTCGACACACTCTAATGTACGAATTGTACCATACATTTATGTATTTCTAAATTCGTATGTATGTATGTATGTGTCTTTGATTGTTTATAAAATTCACACATCTTCGACGAAAGTGAATGCTGCTATTCCATTCTCTAAAAATGTATGAATGGAATGAATGAACAACATAAATAACGGCAACACCATAAACAACAAAAGCAACCGTCAAATGTGATTGCAATGTTGAACTAGCCGCAGTTTGTAAGAAGTGTGCAACAAACTGCTACAAAGTATTTTTCAACGAAACAAATTTACACTTTGGTGCAGCTTTTTCAATTCTCCACCGATCCAATCACTGAATTGTTTCGCTGTCGCTTTGGCGCATTTTCATTTCAATTAAACGAAAGCATTTACGCATGCGCTGAGGCCTGGCACTTGTGGTTGTTGTGTTCATTGCCGGGGGGAAGGGGGCGATTAAGCACATGAAGCGCGTGATAATTCATTATGCCGCAAAATTAATGCACAACAAGAAAAAAAAAATAAAACAACAACAACACTTTCTTACGCACGTCTTGTCTTTTTACGCTTTTTCTCTGTGAAAATTTGTAAATAATAAAGCAAAAATTGTTGGCATTCGTAAACACATATTTATGTGCATACTCGTGTGTAAATATGTATAGTATGTGCAATGTGTGAACAATGTTTGGAAATAGCCACAACAGCGAAGATGCCACAGATCGAGGTGCTTCGCTGCGTCACACTTAATTGCAATGTGAAAGAAGCACATAAATGCCAACATATGAATGTTTGTATGTATGTATGTATGTATGTATTTATGTACTAACATATGTATGTATATGCATTTATCTCAGTTTTTTAAGTTTCCCGATTGTTATGACTTATTGCGCGCGACATATGTATGTACATAGCATAGCATACGAAAACGAAAGCAGCAAAACCGTTGGAAAATATATTACGAATAAAACGCCAGAGTGTCGCTTGGTGGGGTCGCCAAGGTTGCCAAGTTAATATTTATAAAAAATATTTAAAAAAATAACGTGCATTCCATTCTCAATATTAGATATGTAGCCAGAAGTACATGTTTCGACTTTTTATTTATCTTTAATTTCATTTCATATATTTTTGAAATAAAATATAGTTCATTCTCTAATCAAAACAATGCAACCTCAAATTTAAAATTTCATCAAAATCTCAAACTTAAAAAAAATAAGATTATTTTTAGCCTATTCAGTTTTAATATAATGAAAGCTTCAAGCGGCTAAAGATGTTTATTTTTAAAATTTGTATTGAGCAAAGTTTTTTTATGGAAAAAATTGCGAGAAAGGGTATATTAAAAGTTCTCGAAGTTAATATCTAGTCACTTTAATCTTATACTTTTTTTAAATAAAATTTATTGCTCTATAAAACTAAATACTCAAAAAAAAATTATTTTTTGCACACATTTGTTATACATACAAGTAGATGGTTTTTGTTAAGTTAGGCTCTGTATTTTAATTAGCAGCAAAATAGATGAACAATATGTAGAAGTCGTGTTGATACAGTTTACTTCTTTAGTTTGAGTTCCCACTAATTGGAATATTTGATTAAAAAATTTAACAAACTTTACGTTTATTTTGTTCGTATTTTAAAACGCTCTAGCAGCACTGGCGCCAGAGCAATCGAAAATGAAAGTTTACATACATACATACATATGTATGTATATACAAACACACATAAACACATGTAGTTGAGTCTATGGGTATTTATTGAAAGCTGTCACCGGCAAGTGCACATGCGCACCATTCGCTCTTAAGAAGTACGAAGAAAGTGCACTTGCGCTTGTGACTTGAGAGTATTTGAACCGTACGGGAGCATTGGTGCTTATCTCTACGCTTGCTTTTTCATGTTGGACAACTGCACAAAAGCCAAGCTTGCACTTCACTCAAACATCAACGTCAAGGAAAGTTTCGATTGTTTGCCGAAAGTGCTAAGAAAATAATATGAAATGGATTTTTGAGTGAGCAACAACATTGTTATTCAGTGAAGTTATTGATAAAAGGTTGTAAGTACTTAAAATTTTTTTTATATGAAAGTATTTCACTCTTGACGTTTCTAACTACCGTTGGAAAAAACTAAAAAAAAAATTATATAAAACTTGAAGATATTTAGAATTTAATATTTATATACAATAAATTCGTTTTAGTACAAAACGCCGCAAACATAAACTTTGCTCTCAAGCGCCGGTTACCATTTTCCATTATGATCCATTATGGCCCATTTTCCAATGGCATTGCAATCTTGCCAATCAAATGTCTGCTTGGGCATTAAGAACGACTACAACTGCTCCACCCAACACGTAATTATATTGGTTCTGGTTAATTCGATACGTGAACGATATAACAAAATAATTTGCATGGCGCGGAGTTTATAAAAGCCATTAAATAGAGAAAAAAAAACACAAAAGCTGCACAGCTTTGTTCGTGACACTTACAAAGGTCAATTGAGGAGTGCGCGGCTCTAAGACTGGCGGAAGGTGCCAGCGCTTAAGAAAAACAATAAAGGATACCTGCTGTGCAAGCAAATTAGAATAAATTCGCAAGGTGTTTAATGTGCAAATTAGCGATATTTCATAATAGATTTATTATGGAAAAATGTATGAAACGAAAAGTTAAGTTATATGGAAATGTATTTGTTAAGTGTACATATGTACATATAAATGTTTGTGGATCACCTTGACTTATAAAATTAGGTGGCCTCATTCGATATTATATGTGAACAAATAATATTCTAACTCTCAGACAATTCGTTTAATTTGTTTCTGTTTTAGTTACAAATCGGTTACTAAGTACGCATCAAAGCAAAATAGTTTGTTAATCGGAAAATGAAAATGTCACATTGACAAGCTAAGCCACCAAAGTCCATCGTTACGCATGCGCGTGACCGTTACGCACTATAGGCGCTATTGAAATTGCTTCACTTTGTGTGTTTGTGTGTGTGTGCTTTTTACACATGTTTACAACAATATACATATGTAAGTATATACAGATACTCGCTGGGTTATACGCTCTCAAACAGTGGGCTAGCCGTATTTAGGCTGATTCACGGCTTGAACAAAAGCAGTGTTGAGAGAAAGAAGGCGAACCAAATTGTCCGCTTGAAGTAACCCTTCATCGTCCAGTAATGACGGCAATCTCTGATTTTCTTATGCAAAATGTTATGAATGAAATTAAGTGCTGCACTAAGTCCTGCACAATTTCACAGAAAAACTTGGTGGCTTTCAACTTCCACACCGTCAAACATACGTTAGCATGACTTAAGCATACAAAACGAAAAATTTTCCGGCTGTTTTTGGATGAATTAATGTTTCTTTTTCAATTTAAACTCTAAATGCTTGATGTAGCAGCAGAGTTTTGCTGGTAAGGGGATTAGTAAAGTGCTGCACGTTTCATAGAAAAAATGTACGTTTTTCAACAGATTCAGCAAAGGTGAGTGAGTGAAACGGCACTTATGTATGTGTATGTTTCCTTAAATTATATTGTAAATATACATATATGTAGGTAAGAGTACAAATTTAAAGCAACTTTGGTGTAGATTTCATCACAGGATTTAAAATTTTTAATTCGTCCTAAAATGTGTCTATCTTTGCGTGAAGTAATTTAGGTTTGATATTGTTTTAAACTTTTCTTACTACTCGTATTACCAACTGAACAATCATCAAATGGAAAGTTATCGGATGAAAATTTTTAAATTAATATTTTTGCATTTATAATAAAAAGAAGGTTAGGTGCCGTAGAAAAACTAGTATCCAGGCTAAGAAGAAATGGAAATATACACTTCTCTTCATCCTCTTTTGATCTGATTGCATCAGTGTAGCTTTTTTGAAGCAATAAAAAAAATTAAAGAAACACAAACAAATTGTAAATGTAAAATCAATTATTACTTGAATTAGCGTCAATTTAAAATACAGTTATTGTTGCTTTTGCACTAAAAATTAAAGAAAAACAAATGCCAAAGTGCTGCCATTTAAAACATGACTTTCAGACACATACATCTATAAAAATCCCACATATACACATACCCATAAACACATATGTAGGTAGGTATGATGTGTAAGTACGTGTGAATTATGTTTGTTTGTCGTCTGAGTCAAAATTTAGCGATGCGCATGCGACGCGCCTGGCAAGCGACCATTAAACGAAATTAAGCTTTTAGTAAAATGAACAGCATTAGCGTTCGATTTCAATTGTTTTTTGCACGTATTTTTATGCATTAGGGTGGGTAATTTTTTTGGTTTTGAAGATTTATTTCCTAAAAAAACTAACTAACTAACTTTTCGAATAGATAGTCTCCCAAGTATTTTAGTCGTTTAGCCGTTTTTTTTTGCAGTCTTGCAGTTAATTACAATTACATCTAGTTACAAATTTCATATTCGTATCGCCAATAATTTCGTTGTACAAATATTGGAGTGATCTATGCATGAGATTTGTCCATGCGAAGGTCAGACTTATAACGCTACTGGCTGTCTATGCCGCTATTTCATTGCCTCCTCTTCAATAGCCTCAATTTGCGCCTAACCGTCGTTAGTTTTGCGACTAGCCTCTCTTGAAATTTACTGCAGTGCTCAGATAGCTTTACTGTCAGCCCAACTAAAATTTTTTTTTAAAGTAAACTAAAAAATTATTTAACGATAGCTTCTTTTGAAACTGGCGAGGGTTCAAAATTTTATTTTTCTTAGAACTTTACGTAGCTTACGAATTTGTTGAGGACACTGTTGAATACGAGTTGGCCCGCCCTAATGCATATATGTACATACATATCCACAAACGCATATAGTAAACAAATTTAATCAAACTTCTGTTTAGTGCATTTATGAGTGGTAAACATTTATTTGCATTTCTTTTTATGGATGTGTACAATAGTATGAACAATTTTTTATTTCTTTCAATTTTGATATATTTACATATATGTATGTATGGTAAGTGTATACATATTAACACATCGCTGCGCCTTTTTGACTTCATTAACACCGTATCTGCATATTCCTACATATTGCGATTTCTAACGTGTACGGCTGTAGTCATCGCTTTGCTCATTTTTTTGACAAATTTGTGGATTTCATGACTAATCAAGAAAATGAAAGTTTCGCGCCCTTAAGATATTAGCCACGATTTGATTGGTAAATTAATGAAATTTTTAAATGCGCGAGTATTTATTTATTAGTTTAGGTAATTTGTTATGTAAAATCATGTGTGAATGTGTCTTTACAAATTTAGTTAATGGTGTCGAAATAAAAATAGTTGATTTACTAGTAATCGGACGGTTAAGTGTGGAGTTAGTGAATTGGTTTTTCGTGTTGAATAATGAAACCCTTAGGGCCGTTTGCACCATCTCTGGTTATAATTAGCGGTGGTTAGCTACAATTCAGCATGCTAACATATTTAGCGCTTGCTTATCTGACGGATGGTCTTAACCGGCGCTTTTAGTTCCGATTAAGCGCTTAACCGGAGATGGTGCAAACGGCCCCTAAATTTGAAAGCTGAAGACAATCATTATCACCTCTAACGTAAGTTGACAACGTGAATCAATATGAATTCAAATTATCCGAAAAATAGACAATGCTTTGCAAGATGTCTTACTCTGTTCTCGAATAATATGGAATGATGAACTGAATGAGCTACTTATGTCGTGATATGGACATAGTCAAGGGCATAAAATAGCAGCGATTGCGGCGGCTTTAATAAGTCGTTCGAACGGATTATGATGAACCGGTGAAGAGATCTTTCGACTCGGAACCCAATGGGTGAGCGGGCAAAAAAGACAAGGGACAGTCAGGTTCGCAGAGGAGAAAGGGAACTAACAAAATGTTTTGGTCTCTACCGAAGCCGGCACACATTAGAAGAATTAACCGTTTAGCAAGTCAATTATATTTAGAGGGTCAATTGCATATACATATGTGTTTTACGAATTTTGTATAGTTAAATTGTTTTTGCAAAAATAACAACTTTCCATTAGAGACGCAAAACATGAGTATTTACAAATACAAACTTAAATACTACTAATAGACAGTTCGACTCACCTTTATTTCTGACCGATGATCAGCGAAATCCATTTGTAGATACAACATTTCTACGAAACCCAAACACAAACCTACATATGTACGTAGCGAGAAATCGCTGCCGTTTCTTGTTTTAATACTTAGAAGCAAAAACAAAAAATGTTTTGCCTACATCACAAAGAAAAACCGACTCAATATTCAACTAATAAATTCTCCGGACTGTGAGATTTTTTGCGGTCATCTTCACCGCTGCAACCGATGGACTTGTACGCAGCGTTTATTTTTTTTATCTCTGATCTTGGTTGCTCTTGAGTTGAGTTGTTGATGACAGGCGTATTTAAGATTATGACTTTGTTGACAATGATTTACATGCAAATTTTTATACTTTCTAAGACACGCTAGCGCATTGGTGTTAGTGATGACACGAGTACTGGTGCAGATGCAGGTGCTGGTGCAGGTGCTGGTGATACTTTATGTTGCTATTAGTGTTAATGACAGTGAGACTATTGGTGTCGGCGTTAATGTTACTCTTGTTTTTCATTGCTTTATTTTGCTGTGATAATAAATTGAATGTTATCGGAACATCGCCGAGTCCAAATGTGTATTATTTATGTATGTATATACATATGTGCATGAGTATGTACATACATATGTACGTGTATGTAACGCGATTGCGAATAATTTTGCTCACACACTTCAATGAATTTCATTTGCCAGATAGGACGACCTCCTCCTTATTGACTAGTTTTAGGCTTTGCTTTCTATGGCTGCGTACACAATTATTTCATTACGCCGTGTCACTTCTAAAATATTGTTACAACCTTAAACGCTTTTCACTGACCTCAATATGTGCGGTTGCTGTGTGTTTTGCTTTTAGTTTTTTTTTAGCGTAATTGCAGGTGATTTTTTTTAATAAATTTGTGATTTATAGATTTGTTTGCGAGTTTTTTACTTACTTAAGTAGTTGCTGCGCTTATGTGTGCAATGAGAGTGGCTCAGTTTTTGCTAAGATTTTTAGTTTTCATTCTTCTTTTTCGCCGACTTTGACGTTTGCTGTTGTCACTGCGGCAGTGTAGTAGGCGTGTTAAAGGCCTCTTGTTCACTTGTTTTTAAGCACACACACATTGACATCCGTAATTGCTATTTTTACCTTTAACACTTTATATTTTACTTTTTTCTGTGCCAACTGCAACGGAGATTATAAATATGTATACAACTGATTTTTCTGTACTTTTTGGACCCTTCATAAATATTAGTTCCATTTACTTACGTTCATGGCGCATACACACATACATACATGCACACACACATAAGTACAATTTTGCCTGCTCTTTTAATTTTTGTTATTTGCACCCAAGCGGCCGGCAAGTGCACAAAAGCGTAGAAAAATGCGTATCTAATTTGTTTGCCACAAATAGAAACAGCGCCCTCAAAAAGATTGCCAAGAAGAAAATACTGAAAAAAATGTTTTTTTCTGGAATCGAGCAAAAAATCTGATATTTTACTTGTCGTAGTATTGCATTTGCTTTAGATGAATACCGTGTCGGACTAAAAAATAGGGTCAAGCTTCTCATAAAACTTCAATGCTAAATATTTTTAAAAACAACAGCAACACTTTTTTTATTAAATATTTTATTTAATGTCAAATAATGTGAGTGAGATTTCTTAGAAATATTGTATAGCTAATATTTGGTTGAATAGCCTTTATTATTAAGTACAGCTCTGCACCCTCATAACATCCCCACTATTGTCCGAGAACCAATTTTTCACAAGCGCCGAAGTATGTTTCGGATCATTATCTTGCTGGAACTGCTACTTTAGTGGTATTTAAGTATAGCTTGAGTTACTTGAAAGTTTTCCAAATGGACAATTTTCGACTATTTATTTGTCTTTCTTCGAATTTCAAGTATTTTTTTTTTTCAATTTAAATGCAGTCCATTCTAGGCACACTATATAGATACATAAATTCTAGTTTCGAACCTTACACAAAATGTTAATTGAACTAAACTTCAATAAATTTTCGAATTAAAAAAATTTTAATTTTTTGTTTACTGTTTTTCAGTATGATGTGCAAGTTTCAAATCACTAAACATGATCGTTGGTTTTTAAGAATTTTTTTACTGAGCCCTTTCCGCAATTTCTTCCATATAATACGAGCTCGGGATTTTTTCGTTGGAAAAAACCAGCGGGGTGTCCAGATTTTATTTTGCCTCCGATCTCCGATGTATATGTACATACATACATATATATCAACATATATTTTACACACAATATTTGCCAACAAGTGTTCAGTTTGACTAGTTAAGCGATTTAGCAGTAAAGTCTTTTCTCTTCGAACCAAAATAAACTCTAAAAATCCCTCATCAGGCTCGTCCTATCATATGACGCAGAGGCAACATTAAGTATTAAATGTCATACGAATTGATAGAAGCGATCCAGGCTTTAAACATTCTACACAGTATTCGCTGGCTATGGCAGAAAAGAGGAAGGTCTCCTAAATACCAAGTAAATGAAATAGTAGGAACGGCTAGCGCGAATTTTTTGAACTCGGCCAAAATTGTTTAGTTGGTTACTGCGGCAATCAAGAAGAAGAAGATGGGAAACAAATAAAATTGTGAATTCCCAAAATCACAAATGAATAAAAGTTCTATTGAATATAAACAAACAATGGTCGACGATCAGCAGTTGGCACGCATCGTTCACAAAGCGTGTATTAATTTTTTTATTCTTTTTACTTACATTTTTTGCTTATTTATTTTCATGGCGAAGCGCTTTTATTTCGATTGAATTCAAATTACCAAAAAAAATGTGAATTGGAAATATTTTTTTTTTCATTTTTCTCAAATGAATATTTCGGATCTAATTAAAAAGAACCATCACCTTCATTTCGTTCCGCGGCAAACATCGACCGACCGGTCGCCGCTGCGAAGTACACACTACGCTTGTGTGTTGCTATTGTTTTCGCCGCTGAGTGCCGCGTCACGCACTGCTGCCGCTCATATACGACCAATTTGCATTTTGCGCAATCTTTCATTGACAATATTTCTATTAAATAAATTGTTGGAGAATTCCTAGGTGCGGAAATGTTAATGTACAAATATAAACAAAAAGACGAGGTGCGTGAATTTTGGATAAAAATTTATTAACGCCATCATAAAAAATATATATTAAAAATAATATATACATATATAGATGTACATATGTAAATCGGCAAACATATGTCAAGAAGCCGACTACATTTTTTGTTTTTACGGTCTTTGTTTGCCGCGAAAATAATTGTGGCAACACTTTAACCCGCCTTTTTAAATATTCATTTAACGCGCGCAAAAAATAAAAACTTTCAATGAATGCACATAGTTGAGAATATGCAAATTTTAGAGATTTACAAATTTTTCATTGAAAAAAAAAAACAATGAAATTATATACAATGCTCGAAATAATCAAAGCAATGATGTCAGCGGCGCCATATTAAAGTAACAAGCAGAAAACGCTTATGAATGTAAGAATCGGGGGTATTCATAACAATTAAGTTGATTACTAGCATTTGTGCGAAAGTGTTTTCATGCAAACAAATTTTTGAAATTTTTTCGAGTTTTTCTTTCTACAAAGATTCAAATTTTAAACAGCTATTTCCGTTCAAACTGCCAAGGTCTTCTTGACTTGTTGCTTCAGCAGCCGCTTACGTTTGATTTCCTAGCAAGCGCACATACATACGAGTATGGCCGTAAAAATGTAAGCAAGATGATGTAAAGCTCGATGTGAATACCTCTTCTATAGACAGCAGGTGAGCTTCTATGCCGCATAAGTCGCATCAAGGCTCTAGCAAAGCACCCACACAATTTAACTGAGAATTTCTCAGCGCTTTCTTACAAATATATTGCATTACAATTATTCTTGCATCACCTGCAAAAAATCTCCTACATCGTTTCACATTCATACTAAACATATCTGCCATCAGTCACAATTTTGTTATTTAATATGTGTGTGCAATTAAAAAAGGCAGACGTCCCACATACTGAATCGAGTGAAATGAAGAACCAGAAAGTGAATTGATTTAAACGTAAAGATTCGCACCTCTGTGTGAATCACCCGCATTTCTAACAACGTTAAGTACATATTTACGAGTATGTACGCTTTTAGGAAGGTTTGGAAATATATATGTATGTATGTATGTATTCTGTAACTCTAACTCCATTTATAGATATCGATATTTTGATGTGAATGGATAAGGTTCATTCAGACCTACAAATGTATGCATTTCGTAGAAACAAATTCTCACACTAAATTACGTGTATTCGGTTAAAGCGAGCTTGCCACTTGTTGAAAACATCAAATTTATCTTAAATTTAAATAAATGAAATGTGTATCATTATTTGGTTGTCGAACGAAAGAGAAAATTTCATTTTATTAAAAATAATTGAAATGTGAAAGAGAAAATTTTAATTTAAAATTATTTGGAAAAGGGTTGCCAGTTATATGAAAAGTCAGAATTTAATGAAATTGTGCAAAAGTTTTATGAATTATGAGTTATATTACGTCTTTTATGAATTTGTGGGTGTCGGATTTTCGAAATCTTGTGTTTGCTGGTCATGTGTGTGTAATATTTTTGCAAATAATCTTTTTGTTGTAACACCATTTCGGTAAATGTGAGTTTACTTAAATTTATAAATTTATTTTAATACTTCCTTTAAATCAATTAGATATTAAATGCAAATTTATTGCGTGTGTGGATAATTTTCATTTATTCGCCTCTATTGGACGAATTTTAATAATTTCTATCTAAAACAATTAAATCCCAGAAGTACATATGAAATCAAAACATAATTCTTATGAAAAAATTAATTTTTAAGTAAAACGGCAAATTTAAATTGTATAATGCGAAAACTATATGTATGTAAAATGTATTTTAAGCCAACGGTTTTTTTATTAACTATTTGTTAAAGCTAAAATTATTACAAATAAAATTCAGGTGAAAAAAATTCTCTTTTGTAAAACAAACTAAACCTTCGATATTTTAAATCAAAAGCAATACATCAGACTAGTTTTATTATCTCAAACTAGCTATTCCAGATTTGAGTAACTTGAGTTTTTTAATACTCGTTTTTATTTAATCACAAATATAGTACATTCATACACACATGTTTCTAAATGTTTATTTTGGACTGTGCAGCGATCCTGCACAATCACTTAAATCGCAACGCAGTGTGAGGATATCAACAAGAGGAAATGCATGCATTGAATTTCAATTCGATTCACATGCGAACACCATACAAATCAGGTCACGAGCGACTATGAATGTATGCGCACATGTAATTAACGAAAAGTTTTGCATAAGGTCAGGTGTTTTCAAACACAGGAAGACATAAATCCTGCGCGTGAATGATTGGCGAAATGTAGGAATAAGGAATCGTCAAAGACTAAGAAATGTAGCCTCATACATAAAAATTGCGCTTATATTATAGATAAAATTTAAATAACTTTTCAAAAGTGCCCAATAAACTATGGAACCTTAAAGGAAATAAAATACGCACACACCCTGTAGGGTAAAAGTGAGCTACATTGTTTTTAACGAAGCAATCAACAACACTTTCATCTATTTTTTAATTAAATAAAATAATATTTGAACAATTAGAATTACATTTCCTTTAATTAAAAAAAAAACAAATCGTTTGTACTAAGAATTTCGGGAGTTGCGCAACGATTCCCTGTCCAATTGTTTATAGCAAAGCAAAGCTAACAAATTCGAATTTCGAACTGATTCACAACTGGCGAAGAACTGATGCACAAGTTAATCGAATTACCTCGTTATAATTGCAACTCGTCGATTTTCCTACAAGGTAGGTACCAACAAAAAATAAATTAAAAAGTATATTTTTGCAACATTAATCAACGCAAACGCACGAACGTATAGATTGAATGGACATACATACTACATATGTAGGCTTTCAGTCCCAAATTAGGGAAATCAGTTTCGCCTTCGATTCTTCACTTTCTACTTACGAAACCTGACAAGCGATATTTGTCCGATTTTTATAAATTTGTCGCTGAGTAGCCACATCCAGGTTGCGAATTGCCTATTGGAGTAGTGTCTGCGGCAGCAGAAGTGAAATGAGTTTAAAAGTATCGAATTTCAGTCGCAGAGATGTTCAGCAGAAAAGTAAGAACAACAAAAACAATTATTGTGGCACTAATGAACTGGCAAAATGTTTTACGAGTGTGTATGTATGTTTGGTTGTATGCATGTACATGGCTTTGCACTAATCACAACAACAAGTCAAATGTAATTACCGAAAGAAAGAAAGGGGCTGCACCGTTTTCTTCCTTTTATTTTGTATTTTGTTTAATTTTTCCTTTTCTCTTAGTTTGTTCTATTCAATTAGCCAATGAATATTTTTGTTTCCACTACAATTTTCGCACATTAACCCTTTTCGTGGCTGTTACCAACTTCAAACCGTGGAGCCTCTTTGCTGGCTTCATTAGCAAATTATGCCAAGTGACCGTTGCTCCAAGAGGGCGTATTCGATTACAAAAGTAGACACATTCACTCTTAAGTTAGGAATTCTTACGAACACTTCCACTTTGGGTAATTTGTCACAGTATTTGTTTTGATTTTTACAAGTAAATTTTTTTTTTAAATTAGTTTTTTTTTTTTTGTTTCTTGTGCACTAATTAATTTTTATGTATGCATTCTGAAATAATTTAGCAAATTCAAATGCCTTTTATTTTATATTTATAATTAGTAACCGCATGAACACAATAGAAGCAGTTTCAGTTTTATTGTTATTAGTAACGCGCGCGTTTCCGTCCAAGCATGCGTAACTGAACGTCACTCAAACTCAACTGACGCGACACAACAACGCAACCTCAGCTAGCCGCCGATCGCATGGTACGAGACAGTGACGGAAAATAACAATTTCAAATGGTACCTTTTTTAGGTAAGCAATGTACATTTTGTTGGAGAATATGTTGTGTAGCTTTGGAGTTGGTTAAACAAGTTATACAAGTTTTGGCTTGGAAGAACACTGCGTCCTTGAAAATATTTTATACTCTAGTAATGATTACGTAGTTCTGTTTGGTTTAGGCTTGGTAATTTAAGATTTTTATATTTTAAATTGAGGTCTTCCCAGTCATAACTAGAAACAGAAATCCCGCAAGATTTCAATCATATGATGTTTAACAGGAAAAAAATTACAATGACACGTTCCATTGAAGAAATTCTTATTACTCCTATTACACCTTTTATTTTATTAAACATTCCGATAAATTGAAATTAATAGAATGTAAGCATTTCTCTCCAACTTTTTATTGTCTACTCTGCTTAGAAACACCAGGTACCTAATATAACGAAGTGTACCGGAGGTAGTGCTGAAGAGATACATATATAAATACTTACTTTCAATCAATTTTTGTTATTTTTCTATCGGCCTAATAAATATTTTATAATTGACAATTTTATTGAGCCCGAGACCGGTTTATAGACAATTTTATTTAGAAAAAAAACAACAGTTTTAGTGGTACGAGTAAAAGTTATATCAGCTATTTCGGAGATCACCACATCTCCTTAAAATTAAATTATTTATTTATCATCACCGCTCCCCTCAGCCTCAATAAAATTGTCAATTATTTAACATTTATAAAGGCGATTAAAAATAACAAAAATTGATATCTAAATACTTTTCCATCACTGACGTTACCTGTCGTTTGTATGAAAGCGACCGGCAGAGAACATCAACGTGAGAAAGGTGGTTTAAACATTCGGCTATCTTCTCAGCTTTCATGTTTCCTACTTCTCTTTTTAAATATTTAATATGCTACTCTTTTTAAGTCTTCTTTGGTACATACACACATACAAAATACCTACGTATGTACATACATATGTATGTAGTTTTGGCTAGTCGAGTTTGCACTTTGCTTTTCATTCCACAGAGCCAACAGTCGCTTTGGCCAGCTTAAGCGTTAAGAAAAAAAACCATAAATGTGCAATACGCGATTTGGAAAACCGGCTTTTTTATCAGTTCGAACATCGAACTTGTTCGTTAGTGTTGCACATTACAGAGGGAGCTCTTTATTGTTATTTTATTTAATACGTACTTTTATGGAGTCCTAACTGCGACGCACGAGAATATTAAATTTTACAGGGGTAGGTTTTTTAGTTACTTCAGGTACAACGTAGATTTTCATAAAAAATTCTTTACGCTAGTTTGTTTTTGTACTATAAAATTATCAATGCAATGCGTTTCCATTTTTTTGGTAACATAACACAATAATACTCAAAAAAATGATTTAAAAAGTGTTTTTTTTTTGCCAATAAACCCCGTCTTTATAGATAGCCATGTTATTTATTTGAATTGGAAACGCATGCAGAACTATTATAGATGCATCGTAGAAAATTTCAGAAATTATCATATGAAATTTATTTCGCAGAATCCTCTCAAAATCCTTTGTTGTCATGTGTAGAATAAAACAATTTTAAATTAAATTGAAGCTTTACCATTTCAGTATTCAGGTATGTACTCGTAGATACATACATACACACACTCTCGTATATGATCGAATTTATGTTTGCCTCTAAAACGAGTAGTTTTACATTTTTAAAGTACTCAAGAAAATTGATTAAAACTCATCTCAGCGCTGCTGTAGGTCTTAAAACACACACACACATACAAATGTACAGGAATTATTAAGCCCATACACGTATGTATGTATGTACTATGTATGTATGTAAGTATGTAAGAGCATGAGTGCAGACGCCCTTATCTGCTTAATTGGTGTTAAATCAATGTCGTGTAAATATTTAAATTAACCGATACCCTCAATCGATTTGTCAATAAGGGACTACAATTTCCCCTTTATTTTATAGATCCGGAGACTTGCGTGGGCTAAGAAACTCTTTTCATTCACTGCTGCATACATACACATGTACATACATATTTCATTTATGGTAGACCACCATGCGGTGTTGGTTACTTATGCACATACATATATACATACATACATACATAAGCACATAACTAGCAAGTACTGATGAATTTTAGAAAAGACCAGTTTAGCTCAGACAAGGCCGTGCGTGGGACTCAGCCTATGGGGGGCGGGGGGGTCGGAAGGAATTTTGTTCTGGACTAAATTTGTGATGAATACGATTCACTTATTTTCATATACGTTAATTTGCCCACGGGTGGGGGGTTTATACCCCTCCCCACCCGAGCGCACGGCCCTGAGCTGAGTCACCGATTCTTTGTATGACAGCCTATGGTGAATGACCGCCGAAAGCAAAGTGAATGGAAATGACATACAAATTTTGTGTGTAGAAAAGAAAAATGAAAGAAAAACCTAAGCAATTTTAGAAACTCATAAGTTTTTGTAGTCTTCGAAAGCAGGAGGAGCAAATTGATCAATGTATAACTTGCGCACTTGATTAAAACTGATTTTGTACTATTTAACTTTGTGGTCGAGTGGGTAGAGGTGTGTGCTATAACTCGATACGCCGCTAAGTTCGAGGTTCGAACCTCAGCCAAGGCAAGTAAAATCTTAAACATAGAAAAGTTTTTTTTCTAATAGCGGTCACCGCACGGCCATGAACAAGTTTCTATTAACTTTGTAAATATGTTGTTGTACAGTAGACCGAATTCAAAGCAGAACATCAGTCAAGACTTACAGCTATCGCTGTTTTCAATTCGTCCACAAGTTCTTAAATAATCTAAATGAGCCAAATAATTCTATTTCAGAATTAGTAAATAAATTACTACAATCTTTAATACAAATATTGTCGCGTCTCTTCGCAAAATTAGATTATCTCTTTCTTTTAATCAACTAAGTATAAAGATAATAATGGCAACAGAAGACAAAGAAGTGAAAAACAGAAGAAAAATTAAATTTAGCAGAATGAAAGCTAACACTTTCTGTCGTTAAAGAACACACTTCGCGGCGCGAAAGACAAAATCACAGCTTAAAGAAGATTTCAATTATGCGCGACCAGCAAAAACGACGAATGCTAATAATTTCATTGTCAATAATAATATTGAATGGAATGAAATATTAACAAAACGGGATGGTGTCCAATAAGCTAATAGTTATGCTAATTTAAACGGTTATGATTCGATTTGCTTCAGTTTCTTGAAATGCCACAAAATCATTTAAATCTGACAAACGAAAAAGAAATCGCTGTAAACATGTTTATCTACTCATAGATTAGTACGTGATTAGCTCTCGAGTTTTTATTTGTATTCTGTGTATTATTATTTTTTTTTTTTGCATATTTTCAACTGACCTAGAGAAATGAAATGAAATTCAAAATATGACTTTCTCCGTTTTTGTTGTTCTAAAGTTTAGATTTCTTTTTACACTTGTGTACATTTCATTATGAATATGCAAAGCTGAAAATGACCCTGTAGAAAAATGAAGGAGTGAAAAGTAACTACCAAAGCCGTTTTCTAGTATGTAGAGGGCATTGCCATTTGCGCAATTTCCTTCATTCTTTTTTTTATAATATTAGTAATAATTCGCTTCCGTGAGAAACCCTCGTAGAAGCAGCTGATATCAGCCTATTTGCTTATCACATTTCCTGCTCACTTCTAGAGAAGGATCACTGGAAGCACTTTGTTTAAGTGGATGTTAAGATGTGCACTTGTTAATGAGCTGTTCTGTAATACTTTATGAATGGAAGGCGTGGGCCAATCTGTTTTTGAGGATATTCAGTAATAATAATGTTTATATAAATACATATGCACAAGAGAGTTATTTGAAATTCAAAAGTGGAAACTAATTAAGTACTTATTTTTGCATTTGCACTTTCCTGAATACTTTTCCACTCCAAACATGTCAGAGCTTATTATAGCCAAATCCAGGATCAAACGCTTACTTACTTATACTACATACATACGTATTCATTTGTATTTTCCACTTATACATAAATACATAAGTACATACCTCATTTGGATGTTGAGCCTCTCCACTTGTTGTATCCTTGTGATCCTCCGTCTTTTTCGCCAAAGCGGAGGTGGAAGCATTTGATTCGTTCGATCTAAAGTTTGTTGTACTTGTTTTTGACTTAATATTATTATTGTTTTTCTTTGGTTTCATCGTTTTATTCGTCGTTTGTTGATTTGTCGTTGCATTTCTGCTTTTCACTTCAGCTTGGCTTTGTGGCCGCGTCTGAAGTGTTTGTAATTCCTTTTTTAGTTGCCCAATATTACGTTCTTTGGTTTTTATTTCCTCCAGCTGTTGAAATAATTGAAAAGAAGAAATATTTTTGTCAATTAGCACATATGTATATATGTAGATATTATTTTTTAACTACCAAAAGGGTCTTTCAGCAGCTGGTTACATCGAAAGAAACGGGTGATTTGGTTATGAACAACCAAGAAATTTCCGAAACGAATACAATGAGCTGATAATATTTCCCCCATTAATAAGGGGGAACCAAAAAAAGAGAGTAAGTTAAAGTGGAATCCCTTATTTGAACAATGATAACATGAACTTGGTACAGAATTTTAAAATCAACACGCTTGTCTTGTACGTATAAATATCGTTTCTGGCCACATTTAGCAAAATTTTAAAAGGAACAAATTTTGTTTTAAACTTTCAGAAGCCATATTCTAACAGCTCGTATAAAATTTGAGCAAATCGTGGGAATATTATCTCCGACAAAATGTTTCAGTTCGTTTTTTTTTTTAGTTTTTATTTCGCTTAGAATGCCAAAGGCACAGCTGCAGGCAGCACTTGAATGCGTAAGAATATAATCAAGCACCTCGACGAATGAACAGACTGACGAAATCTGCCAATTCACGCACTAAGGACGGACGCAAGCAAAACAAATTCGCTGCCACAAGCCCACAAGCCACTCCAACAATATCGGCATCGGCGCGCAGTCAATTTGTCAGTTCGCCCGGGTAGTGGCAAGATATGGCGAAAATCGGAGTTCTGCGCTGCTACAATTTCGCACTCGTTTCAATTTGGCCAGCGGCTAACACTTGTTGCCTGCGTGGCAATAAATAAATCAAATTCAGCAACGTAAATGGGTGCAGTCAGAGGCACACTTACATTTGTACATACATACGTACAATGATGTATGTTTGTGCGTATGGATGCTGTCGATTTGGACATTATTGAAGTCGACGGAGCGCAGATGTTGACAATTGTTGTGACTTAATATTGACAAGCGTTGATAAGCGGTTGATAATGATCAAATTAAATTCAGAAAACGCGATCTACTAGAAGTTCATACATACATATGTATTACTAAGTTCTCCATTAGTTGCGCAGTTGTTGCCGCTTGTGACTCACAGTTTTTTTGGAAAGACTTCGGAATAACTACGAGTACATTCTTAACTTTACTGGCCACCTCCCACTTCCGGCAGCGTACCATGCACAATCATCGCAAAGTGGGAAGAATCGCCTGCGGCAGTAATTTTTTAAATGAAAGAACCAAAATCTTCTACCGTTGGCTACTTAAAATCGTAAGAAGGCAGTTAAAGGAGAAATATATATTTACGTGGGTATCTTAACACAAGAATGCATTTGTTGCATGCAACATTCTTTGCTTCATAATATATACTTCTACTTCGAGCAAAGTGCGTCGTTTAACTAAAAAAAAGTGCATAGGAAGATTGCATGACTCAACGGTGGATGGAAGAGTTAATTCAACAATTTCAAATATTTAGATGCGTGTTGTTTGGCTCGCGTCGCTCACGACTTAAACAATTTTTAATGGAAAATGTAGGTGACTAATATTTTAAGTATTTGACGGTGATAGGTTTAGAATACTCGGTTCCTTTTTTTTATTCATTGGTGAGGAAAAATGTATGTAAATATTAAATTTGTGGTCGTGACTTTCGCTTGTTGCTATTAAACATCCGAATTGGTCGTAAAAGAAAAGAGAACTTTTAAAGAAAATTTTCGTTGTGTAGATGCCGTCAAATTTATTTACATAAACGGAAATAATTTTAAACCACTTGATAACATCTTGAGGTCAAGCGAATGTTGAAAACGCTACAAAAAAAATATGTAGTTTACTTACACCTATTTCAATAAAAATGGTTTTTTTTACAATCAGCCCTAAAAGTTTTAATCTGATTAATGTAACTTCCTTAATGTGCTGTTCCAATAAAGAAAAAGAACTAATTTTTTTTAAATAATTTTTCTTTTGCAGATTCCTATCTGAAATAATCTGCATAATCCAAAAATGTAAAAATTTAACTACCACAATAAATAATATTCCGTTTACATATTCGAAATTTATATTAAAAGTTATACTTCAGTTTTGAAGTTTGCATGAACCTGATTGCAGTGTTTAGAATTAAGAAATATCTCATTTTAATACCAGATTTGTGTTCTTCACTTCAGTATTTTGAATTCTAATAAGATTTTTTGTTTCGAAATGATATGATCGAGTAGAAAAAACTTGATTTAAAGTGAATCAAGCTCTTAAAATTTTTTTTAATTGTTTACTTAATAATTTACACTCTAAAAGATAAAGAATAGATATAATTCCTTTTTGTAGATTTTTTCATTTCTGACCTAGTATTATTTTTTAAACGTATATTTTTTTAGAGCAACCATTTCTTTCCCTCATACGTTTTCTAAAAGTGAATTAAGTTTATCTCCAACAAATTTCCCTTTTCGCTTTCACTTACCAGACGTGAAATTTCAATTTTAGCAGATTTTGTTAATTGAGTCAATCGGATTTCATAAGAATCTTTCAATGTGCGCATATCAGCTGCTTTACGTCTATCAGCTTCGCAATTGATCTGTAATTAACAGCAATTTTCAAATTTTCAAACAACATGAAGAAATACATAAGTATGGAAAAGGTAACGAAACGAACAACACTGTAAGCTGAAAACGGATTTTAGTCAGCTCAAACTCACCAAACATGGAAGAATAGTTAGATTTTGTTAGATCATGCAAATGTGTTACTACATATGTAGTAATAAAAAATTTCCGAATGCATGCCAAGTAACAAATACAATTTCGCTGTATGAATACAACAAGGAGTTACCAATAGAAAAATAAAAAAAAAAATCACGAACAAGGAAGACATTCCTTTAAAATGTCCACTTGGAGTGCGAGGGTCAAGGAAGATCTCTCTGTGAATATATGTTTGTATGTATGTACATATATGTGTGTGATGACAAAACGTATGTTTATTTTATATGTGTATGTGTGTCAGAAATCTCAATTCAAAGCACCTTCAATGCTCTAGTCTTTAATTATTTATTGATATTTAACGCATACTACATACTACATATCATCCATACACATAAATTTACATACATACATACATACATGTATATGTACATATGTACTTATTTGCTAGCTCTTAACATAAGCAGAGTCTACCATGCAACAACAACATTTACTTCGCCGCCTCTTTTTGCATGTGTGTGTCCCACTGTTTATCCAACGATAATATTAGAGCAAGCCTGCAATAGTTGCGCCAATTGCTCTAAAAATAAATAATAACAAAATCAACTGTCAAATAGAGAATAAATGGATTACATTAATGAAATTAATCATTACATTAGCTTTCATCAATTCCAGTAAGCCAAGTGCATACAACACTCACAGGCACAACGGTCCTTTCTGTGTTCGTGTGTTTCTAAAAAAATATTCCATTAATGCATTTTCCTATCGGCCAGGTGGCTTTCGTTCATCTATAAAAACAATGGGCCATGAACTGAGCGCCAACAGTTGTTGCGCATGTTTGCAGTCGTCTAGGCATAATGCCGTTGTCGCTTTGGTACTCGCTCTTCGGACTTTCAGCGTTTTGGAGCCTCAACGCTCCGCCATTGGCAGAGGGCATTTCTGGGGTCAGCTCTACAATTGAGTTGCCACTGATTGAGAATGCAAGCACCGTTTTGTGCAGTTTCCACACAAAAGTGGTCTATGTGTATTTCGAAAATAAGACCTCTAGCGGGTATTCGGGTGAAATGTTGCGGCATTTGAGTGATTGTGGTACATCGTACATAACGTTGAGGTGTGCAAAAATGATTTAGAGTGATAAAATTATTAGTTAAAAGTGAGTATTTTTTGTGTTTTTTTCGCCTAGGAATCGCGTTAAGACCGCGCCTTTGGAGATCATCAAGAACGATGGCCTACTTCTGTATTTGGTTATGATTATCCACGATGCCTCACAACGAATTGAACTGCCGATTTTAAGAAAAGAATCTGCAGCAAAGCACCTCTCTCATGTGATTGTGCTTATTACGGATTCGGACAGCGTAACGGAGACTTGGTTGCGGCGGACGTTCGGAATCTTTTGGCAGCTTTGGTTTCTCAACATTGTGATTATGTTTCGGCGAAACAATGAGTTCCACGTTTATAGATATAACCCATTCATCGAAAAGTTTCTTATAAAAGTTGAATTCAAGAGTGATACGCTTCCGAGCATGGGTGATCTTTTTCCCACAACGCTGCCGAATATGGGTGGCAAGCCATTGCGCGTGTGCATGTATCAAGACGAGGTGCGTGCCATTTTTGCAGATGACGACGATGATCAGGAAATTATCGGTAGTGATGGATTAATGTCGGCTTTTATAGCGAAAACGTTGAATGCTACGCGTGTAATACATCGTGTCAGTAGTTATGGCAACTTCACTTTGAAGGCAGACATTTGCTTCAAAGAGATCATGCACAGGATAGACGACGTAGCATTCAATGTACGTTTTCTATCGGCGCCCTCATTTTCACAAAAAGTTGAATATACGATCGTGCACAGTCGTGATGATTTGTGCGTGCTAGTGCCGAAGGCCAAAATTGCACCGACTTTCTGGAATCTTTTTCGTCCCTTCACAATCCTGGTGTGGTTGACGATTCTGCTGTCCATACCGCTCGGCTACATCTTTTGCAATGTAGTACACCTGCGCCTGCATAAATCGGAGTTCGATCTGCTTCAACTGTACGCCACTACACTAACAATGCCTTTAACGCGCATTCCGACTCGAACGCCATTGCGTATTTTTCTCTTATATTGGCTCTTCTATGGAATGCTAATTTGCAATGCTTTCAAGGGAAATCTCACAAGTACTCTGGTATTTAGAAAATATGGCCCGGATCTTAATACTATTAAGGATTTGGCTGAGTCACCGTATGATATGCTCACTTTCGCCAGACATACGAAACACTTAGATAATTTTCTCAATATTAGTAATCCCTACGAAGCCATTATCAAACGAAAATCAGTTGTTGCGCCCGACGAAGTGCTTCTTGCGGGCATCCAAGCAAATAATCTTTCATTTGCTTATCTTCAGAAATATCACTTTGCTCTATACCATGCGACCGCACGCAATCACTCTCTTTGGGGAAGACCCCTCTACCACATTATGTCCACTTGCTTGGTACCGTTTCATGCTGTCTACATTGTGCCCTATGGATCACCCTATTTGGGTTTCATCAACAGACTCATTCGCAGTTCGCACGAATTCGGCTATGATATTCATTGGGAAAATTTAATGAATGCGGCACGCATAGAGTTAGGACAGAAAACAAACCGCAATCCGATGAACGACTACGACCCGGTTGTGCTTAAATTAGCACATTTTCAAGCAGCTTTTTGTCTGCTTTTTGTGGGACTTGCGTTAGCTTTAACAATGTTTTGGTGGGAGGTCTTAAAGCATAGAGGTACGTGCTTTGTTATTAAAAAGTAACAGTTTTATTAAACATAAAAGCTCCTGACGCTAACTCATAAACATTGCTAATCTCATCAATAATTTCTATAGAAATAATTGTTCTCTCTTTTGCGTTAGTGGAAGTAAAAAGAAACCCCAATTTCATGCAGATAAACACAGAAAAGCATGCACTGGCAGAAATTAACTCACCGTTTTCTTCTCTTCTAAAGCTCTATTCGCTTCCTTCAACGCAATAATCTCATTTGTCAGTCTTTGTACTTCACAGTTGATTGCATTACCAGCTGTGTTCGTATTTGTCAAGTTTTCAATACCGGCATCTGTAGGTTTCTTGCCACCGACTAGCGGCAATGTGTTGTTCTTTTTCAAAAGCTCCATAGAACTTTGTAGTCTCTTCACTTCGTTTTTCCATTTGCGCGTCTCCGATTCATTTTGAGCACTGCAAAAGGAAAAGGAAAACCTTTAGACAAAAATAATAACCTAAATGTATATTAACTGACCGCAACACGCGTACAGCACCTCGTTCGGAGGTCAAGCTGGACTTCAGCTCGTTGATCTCCAGCCTCAGCTGCTCAGTGAGCGCATTCAGCTTTTGTATGGCCTGTACGTTTTCCTGCAGTTTGCGTTTGAGGCGCGGTGGTGGCGCTGTTGTGTTCACGCCGGCGATTGCAACTGGACTCGCCGCCGGCGGTGCTACATTGCCCGAATTGATCGGTTTGTGTGTTGTCGCTCCAACCGTGGAGCAAGGGATTACGGTTGTTCTAGCACCGCCCCAGCGCTCAGCACGCTGCGCCACACCGACGCTGACGTTGCTGCGCTTGCCTGACTGCGGAATTGGGGGCGCCGGCTCGGTGATGTGCAACTTGCCACGACAATTAAGCTGAATGCCTTCGATACGTGTGCGCTTCTCCTGATTCACCGAGTCGTTCACGGACGTGAGTGAGGCGGAAAGTTTCTTCTTGCGTTTCAGCTTGTTCTTTACCTCCTGCCATTCGCCAGCGCCGGCATCGTCGCAGTCGTGCATAAAACTTATAAGTTGTGGAGCGTTTGCGTCCCCTATTTTGGAACTCAATTCGTTGTATTTCTGTTGGCGTTGCTTGATCAGTTGGTAGCTTTCACTCAAACTATTGGCAAGCTTTGTAAGAATTTGCACATTCTTGGGATTAGCGCTACTGCCAGCGGCATCATTGGGCAACTGGGACGCCGTTGACGCAAGTGTAGCGCCTCTTTTGTCGTTATTTCCATCTAACACGCTGCTAGAGGTCGTTTTTGTAAATTTATCTGCCATTTTTTATTTTTTTAATCTCAAATTATTTTAATACATACAAGGATTAAATTTCGTGGCTTGTATGAATTTCGTTTTAAATACAATTATATTTGGTATGAAATACTACTTTCTAAAAATATGGTAAGTCCGACCCGTTCGAAAGTTTCTCGTAGTCTTATTATTTTGAATTTGAATTCAATTACTGCGAATACTGCTGCTTTAGCTAAAGCGTTCAATTATCAACAAATTATTCTTTGATGCAGTGCGTGCGTGCGTGCATATGTAAATATGTGTACGTATGCATACATATGCAAATATATAACATATCTTCTATATTTCAGTTCGTGTGCTTCTTAAGTCAATAATCATTTTCTAAGTGAGTTTGAATGATTTCCAATGTTGCTTAGGTTGTTTGGTGCTTAAATTTATTGTCTGCTCTTTTCTCTTTAATGTAAAGAAAATTTTCAGCTTTCGATTATTTCCTAAAACTGTATGTATGTATGTATGCTGTCTCAAATCCACGATTTATTTCATAAATATGTCCTTCATAAAAATCTAAATGGCACTCCTTGGGATTCCTTAGGCACGTTTTGTCTGTAAGAATAAATAATTGTATACAATTTTATTAATACTCGTATCCATTGTTTATTCCATTAAATAATGTATTGAACAAAATCAAAAAAAAAATATCAGTAAATACGAAATTTAAATTTAGTATTGAGTCAAATTATTGGAATTTTTACAAATACTCAAAATAGAGTTTTGTGATCATAGAAATGTTAAATGAGCGCTGTCTATTTAAGCTCTCAAAGCTATATGCCTAAAACTATGCAATACAATTTAGACGAGCAGCATGATCTTCGCTGATCATTGCGTTCAACAAATATCCGTTAAATTTAAATTTGCAAGTTTATTCATAGCATACAGTTAGCATGCTCGGTAGAGACTACAACTTAAGAAAAATGTATCTGTATATTAGGCCGGAAGAAAGTGGTGATGTAACCGTTATTATTTTTGTTTTGTCTAGCTTTCAAGGTAATTAATTTTAAAATAAAAGTCGCTTAATCCTTAACTTATTTAACTATCTGAAGTATTTATTCGAAAATAAATAAAAAATTAGTTAGACCACGTCTACATTCAAAAACACCATAAATGTAGATACTTCTTGTAAAAAGCTCCTAAAAACCGCATAAAAAAATCCAATGAAGCAATATTAAGGAAAACGAAACAATTTATTTCTTCAGTTTAACATATATTTTTCTATTTAAAACTAAAAACACGATTTTCACTTAAACATAATTTAAATTAACAGCATTGTATACGTAGTTATTCAAAAACAAAAAATAGTATTACAATAAATTCATGAATTATGTAACTACAAGCAAAATCGAATTGGCGAATAAAGAATTAGAAAAAAAACCTTATACGAGTAGTACCTGTAACACTCTATGTCTCTTTCACACTAAAAGAAATTTTTAACTCTAAAACAAATTTTGCAAATCCTGAAATCTGCATAAATTCAAATTCGCAAAAGACCTAGTATGTACATACATGTGTGTATGTAAGTATATGTATGTATGTTGTTTTCATGAAAAAAGCTGCTGCGAAAGTGCTCCTATCCTTTTGGAAGTTTATGGAGGCGACCGTATTAAACGTTAAAAAGGATTGCCTTTCATACAACATAGAAAAATAAATATTCATGGTTTAAGTTAGTACTTACTTCACAGTTTAAAAAAAAAAAACTTTCTAAGTGGAAAGGCAATTGACAAATAAAAATATAAAAAATGCACAATTGTTTCAATTTCTCATTTGCGGAATCGAGTTCGTTAGTTAACTATCAGAGAGTTGGAAAAAAATGAAGCTTAATTACTGAGTTTAAAAAAATGTTAGTTCCTCTATATATAAGTATGTATTTCCATAACCTCTTTATTTCATAAAATTTCTACGAGTATTCGTTACTCCAATGTCATTACGAAATATTGCATTAATATCGGTCAATTAATATCCATTAGGACTATATTACCATTACATCTAAATCGATTTGTTGTCATTTATGCAATTTACACTTGCATTCTCAATGCAAATTGCTGCCACAAAATAACATTAAAAAAATATGTGTGTATGTATGTATGAACAAATGTAAACGCTCCGCCATTTAAAGTGGCGACGTCAGAAGGCACTCATTTGCACTTGTGAGTTTTCATTTTAACCCTTCTATGACTTCAACAATGTTACCTGTTGTCATCATCCCTTATTTACATATATATGGTATTTAGATATACACATATGTATTTGCATATATTTAAGCACTTAAGTATGTATGTATGTATGTACATATGTACATCTGGTTTACATACGCTAGTTTTCCAGCCATTTGTTTAACTTCATGTCGCTGCCAACACTTACATATTTGTGTTAGCAAATTACCAGCACCAGCCACAATATTATGACTATGGTTTGTGGTTTGTTGTAGTACTTAAGTCTTAAAACACAATTTGGTTGGCGCCTCGTTTGCTTATCAACATGTCAATGACTTAATATGAGCCGAGAGGGCAAAGCGCAAATTATCTAAACATTTTCCAAGGGCTTATTGATTCTTGATTTACATACGTACGTAATAATTACATATACACACATACATACATTTGTACATATGTACATACATACGTATGTGTTAATATAACCGTAGCGGATAGAATTAATATTTTTCCAATTGCTATTCTTATTCCTGCTCGGTGGAATTGTATTGTTGTGTTAATGCGGTCGTCTGTGGATGATTTAATTAACAAATTGTTCTTTTTGACAATCATAAAGTTTGGGCAACAGACAACATTTATGTAAGTTAGTTGCAGATCTTTGAGCTCGAGAACAGATTAATAATAAAAAAAATAAAATAAAATATTTCCATTTTTTAAATTATTTTTGTAGATAATTTAGATTATCGTTATGCCGCTAAGTTCGAGGTTTGAATCACGGTCAGGGAAAGCATAATCTTAATCATTGAAAAAGTTTTTTTCTAAAAGCAGTCATCCTTCGGGAGGCAATGGGAACCCTCAGAAAAGCTTCTCATAAATACATTCTAGACAGAGAAGGAAACCAAAACAAGTAAATACATATGTACATCTGTATGTGTGGTAAGTCATTATTGATTTTATTTACGTCGCGTCTTATCTGCCACGGCGTTAAATACGGCTAAAGAAAATAGCATTCACATTTATATTAGCTTTCCAGCTCAGCCACTACTTCGGCCTGCTGTGGACTGGGAATTATTGTTAGAGTGGGACTCGTGAAACATTGACATCTCTAATTTTCGCCAATTTCGAGCGCCAGTTTGTAATTACTGAAGAGTCGCTGGTGTTATGAAATTGTTTCTTCTTTCTATTGATCATTTTCTTAACACTTTGATTCTCTTCGATGAGGCCCAATCTTGCCTTTTTATTAAACGTTTTCTATTTTGGCAGTGTATGAAGAAGAAGAATATTCACAAGTGCCGTGAACGTGTGAAGAATTAGGCTTTTTGCCGAAGCCTTACTAATCACATCTGATTTTTTTTCACAAAAATCACTTAGAAGTTAAGTATTGCAGAGTGCAGAAGAGTAGCACTCAGTTGCGTATTTGTGCTTTTACTGCGATTTGAATCTTAAAGAATGCAAAAGCGTCTAAGCGCGAAGTCTATCTGAGGTAAATGAGGTGGTCGAAATTTGCAAATGGAGAGAATGCTGCTAATTGTATGGCTTCTAGATGGAAAAATCCATTTTTATTTGTTCAAGTTAATCTAAATTTGAGAAAAAAAAATACAAAAAAAATATTTATTAATTTTATAATATAAACAAACTTTATAGCATACAAATATATTTGTACAATTAACGCGTACATTGTTTGTTAGCTATTGCGGTGAGCTTCTCTACCTTTGAAAAACAGTTGGTTTTTATCAGAAACTTTTTCTTGGGGTAGCGGAATTTCATTAAAACGAGTTCGCACTTAATTCATCATTTCTTTGCATTACACTCTCATTACATTCTCTTTTCAGATATGATTTTTTTCCCTCAGACACATTCCTTGATATGTATTTACGCATGCACTTATCGAGTTTGATTTGCAAGATCATTGCTTATGCCAAGGTCAACGCGAAAATGAAATGATTTCATTAAGCGGATGTTCGAAGGAATGAAACATATCGCAAGTATCTGAAATGAAAAGGAAAAGCGGGCAAGTCCGTACGTACATACAAATACATATTCGTTTATGAAGACGTTTGTTACTTGCATACATACATACATATATATTTGGCAGCATTTGCAAAAGCTTTTTTAGTTCATAAAATTCTTCATTGAAGAGCTAACAAATGCAGACACAATCGCGTTGAACTCAATGCGCCATCGAGGTTGGCAGTTGAACGTAAGTCAGCAAAAGTACGTTCATCTCTGAGATTCTCGCGCCAGCGTGCGTGTGGACGAGTACATTTGTATGTACTTTTATATAAATATTTACATATGCATAAATCTTGCTTTTAATTCAAAAATAAATTTAAAACTTGCGAATACGCCAGCTGCTCACTTAATACAGAATACAGCAATGAAAATCAGAGAAATACGGAGGAGCTTTAACGCGCTAAGTTAATTTAGTATGCAAGTTAAGGATATCAAACTTATACTAAAACATACTTGTACATATGTATGTATGTATATAGTAAATATATGTATATGTAGGTATGTGTCTACATACTGTATGTGAGAATATCCGCAGAGGTGAAAACGCGAAATCCAAGTAAAAATAAAAACACACGTCATTTAGCTTTCACGTAAATTTTTCAATTTTCGCTGTCCATTTATAACACACCTTTTTCAGAATCGTGTCATCTGACCTCACCTAATCATTTAGGGGCAATTTACTTGCACCTCTTACCCACGCTTGGCCACATTTGTGTCCTTGATGCGCACTTTGTAAGCGGCAAATGGCAACTTTTCGCTTCTACAAAATTATCGCATGCAACTTTTGCATCACATTCCAGCGGTTAAGTGATTGGCCAGTGACCGTTTACCAATTTGCGACAAGTTGAATTTGACAAAAATGTAGTAAAATGCGCTAAAGGAAAGTGTAAAAAAGTGCTGTTAAAAGTGTCTTAAATGTATATCCATGCTTGCATACATGCATAACTATACATATTAATGTATGTATGTATGTATGTATGTATGTATGTGTAAGCAAGTACGTATGTATAATCTGTTCACAAATTAAAGCACAACCACCACATATTGACAGAATTGGACTTTTTTTCTCATCTAATTAATTTAAAATATTTTTCAAGTAAAATGTGGTTCATTCTCTAAGAAAAACATAAACACCTTATTTTATAACTATTTACCAATTGTACAATGAGCTTACGAAATTTCATTCTAATTTCGAACTTAAAATAAGAAAGTTTCTATAATTTTTTTGAGTATGCAGTTTTTTGGCTTATTAAATTTATACTAAAACTGAATGAGCTACATATTTGCATACCAAAAAAATTTCTGAATTTTTTTAAGAAGAAATTTGAATAAAATTTTGATAAATGTTTTCTAAATTTTTTATAAAATTTCAAAAATTGGTTTTAATGATGTTTGTTAGAGAATTAACGATTCTTTTTCAATTAAAAATAATTGTGTTTGTGCTATAATTTGTGAACAGAGCGTACACACATACATATGAATATGCCCATACAAATGCGAGTATGTTAAAAGCTATTTCGTTGCCGGTAAAATGGACAGAAATTTGTTTGGCTGTTTCTATAATAAACATATGTTCATATGTATATGTATGTCGGGGTATGTATTACTTTTGCCAACGCCCATGCTTTTATTATGTGCCCCATTTGCTATGATTCTCGATCTTCTTTCAAATACAAACATATAAAAGTGTGCACGTATGAACAGTTTGTATGTTTGTACATTTATAAGTAGATACAAGTATTTATGTATACATATACATATATGTAAATTCGAATTTGATGCATTGCACACAATGAAGCGCTGAAATTCTTTGTTATGACAAGCGATGCGAATAACAGCAGCCAGCGATGAAAAATACTCAGCGTTTTAAAAATGCCACTTAGTCGCTGCGTGTAAGCTAAGTATGCACAATTACATATATGTTCATATAATGTATACATATGTACAAAAGTACGTGTGTGTGTACAATAAATATAAATTCAATTGAAATCACTAAACGTAGTAAAAGTTCAAACTCCTTGATAAACGAAATTCAAACGATTCATGCTGAATTACTTGCATAAGCAAGTATAATTGTATTAGTGGATTATGATTTTGAATTATAAAACATAAAACAGAAAATTTTCGTCAATCAGTTGTAACAAGATGCCCGAAAACTCTCAACAACCAATGGTGATGTGGACTCGAAAACTAAGCGATTCGCCAGTACAAAAGTAGTTGATTTGAATGCAGGTATTCAAAACCCTTTCTATTTACAAGTGCATAGTTTTTGTCACATCTATGTACACACATTATCTCGAAATTTTTGCAAGTAAATATCTATTAAATGTTCATTTGAAAATCGAAATATTTGTGCATATACTGTACATACATAAGTGCTTGTTAGTTCTCATATCAAATTTGCCTCGCTGAAAGTGTAGCATCCGCTGTAACAGCAATAAAAAGATTAAATATACTCGTACAGTGTATATACATACATACAAATGTATGTATATACATATGCGTATATAAAAATAAATACATACATATGTACATATATGTAAATGAGTAAAAAGATTAAATTTTATTGCGACTATCTGTCCCCAATGCTGCTGTTTGAATCTACAATGAAAATTATTATTATATTTATAATTTGAGACACACAAAGAGGAAGGATCATGTCTTAAATTAGATCCCTATCAGGATAACGTAATTGTTGCTGCCGATCATTGGCCAAGAAAACACAACTAAGGACTTATTTTTATATACCAGAAGTTATCCCCTTCGATACGAAATTCCTCTAAAAATGTGTCACGTCTTCAAACTTGTAAACATTTTTTCTGTCGAATTTCGGTTCCTACATCTATCTATTCTTCTTTCAATACCTATGTATGTATGTACGTGTATCACCACTTAACCGATTGCAGCACAATTTGAAAGTATTATTTAGAAATACACAGGAAAGAATACTTTATACACAAGAAACTCGCTAGATGGCGCTTGATACGAGACTTTTTTAAAAGTTGTGTTTATAAACTGATTTTATTCAAACTCAAAGGTTTTATTACTTGAATGATGGATGATAAATAAATGAATCGGCTCGATTGGGCTAAGGTCAATTAAAAAAAAAAAAATCTGTAGTTATTGTCCAGTGCGATTCAAAGTTGTTCTACGAATAGTTGCACCGCTGGATGACACTGGATTCGTGATTTTCAGCCAGTTAGGTTATTTACAGCTATTTTTGCCAGGCATTCTATTAAAAGGTTGGATTAAAAACTGATGCGAACTTCAAAGTCATATTAACCGTGAATTAGGGGTATTGTTTTAAAATCAACTAACAACTATTCAGCTTTTGTAAAAGTGTAATAAATGAAAATGACAATAAATAGAATATAACAGAAGAACGATTTTATAAATCCCCAATTTACTATTAGACATGCAAGCTTCGACCAGTCCTCACAGTGCTGGACGTTAAATAATTTGATTTAAAGTCGAAAAATAAAATTATAGAGTTAAATTTTTGGGAAAAAATTTTGGATTGGATTGCCAAACCCAAATTGTAGATGCGTTAATTGTGTAAGGAATTTAAAGTTTTCAATTGGGCAATCGAAATTCTCAAACAAATAGTTGTCGTAACAAAATGTTTTTCTTAGCCTTAAACCCGAAGTATGTGTTTGCTAAGTTTACGAAAAAACGAACAAAATCAAGCAAAATATATTAATCGCACCTGGAAGGTTATCTTCTCATAAACGTATTCTTTGAATTTCCAACTAAAAAGATGTATTCAAACTACCTAGCATAAAAGATTAATTTTTTCTGTTTTATTATTATTAATATAATTGTCAAGTTTTGTATTTTGGATAAATATAATCTTTTCAGTACAATTTCAGGTAGTCGAGAAATTTTTTTTTTTTGTAACTTTATCTTATTAAAGCAAAAATATGTGTTTTTGTTTATTTAAATATTTTTTTATCAATTATACACTTTTTTACTGGCAGTCCCTCTGTTATTGCAAATTACGGTTTAAGTTTCGGGCTTTTTTGTAAAAAAAAAATTTGATTTTTGTACTTAATTTAGCTATTATGGTTCCATGAAAATTTTAACTTAAGTATTCTCCATTTCTTACCATTCAACCTAGTCGCGCTTGACTCCCGTTAGAAATAGTTTATGAATTTCCGAAAAACCAGCAAAAAGTAGGTTTTAATATGAAAAGTTTAACAACTAGAAAACAATGGATGTACCATTGTATGTTCATATACATATGTATGTACATATGTCGGTTTGAGGAAACCGCAACATATTTAGTTGAAAACCCTTACAATTAATCCACGCATTAACTATTTTGCAACAAAATTCTATTGCTACGTAATAAAAAGCTAAAATTCGAAAAATATATCAATTAACTCTCGTAATAAAATATCTACATATGTACATACATACTACGTATATATGTATGCATGTGTGTACGTACATACATATGAAACTGTGAAACTATTACTGCTCAACTAAACATATTACTCCAGATTCAGATTCACCTCCAATCGAACTTAATTTTTTTACACGAGTATGTTGCAATGCTTTTAAAAACATGTACTTACATAAGTTTAATATTAGCGCCGACATTTCAATATTTTCAAGGTTTTCACAATCTAGTGAGAAGAAGGCAGCAGCTTTATAGAATTTAGTAAAAAAAATAAAAAAAATAAACAAATGAAATTAACTTCGACACTAGTGGATGAGGCAATTACAGCTTCGCCACACAATAAATAAACAAATGCGTAATTTGCTTTTTTTTTTCAAGAGATGGAAGTGCGCTGCGATAGATTTTACTAAGAACAGAAGTAAATTTTGTAAAACGCAAAGTATTGGATCGAAAGGAAGCTTTAATGTTTTTATTGAAGGTTGTGTAATTCCACTGGTATGGATTTAAATTAAACTAACACACGAAGTGGTGTTAGATAAATCAATGTTTTATTTTCTAATTACATACATATTTCTTAGCAGCCTTTTTAAAATACTGTAAATATATAGACTTAACAATTTGACTAACAATGTAGAAACTGATGTTTATTTGCACCAGTTGGTGTTGTATAATTTTTAGTGTCATTTTGTTGTAACTGTAAGGATACTTTGAGTATTTTTTTCAATCTGAAACTGCATAACTTAATAATAGAAAAAGGCGCACCACATTCCATACGAATAAACATGTATTGTCTATAGACTTCGGAGGAAATCATATATTGCATTGATTTGTATATTTCAGAAACAAATTAAATATTTTAAAGCGATTTATATGAAGATCGATTCTTGAACGACACATTTTAATAATGATTTGTTTGAAAATTTAATAAGAACAATTGCATTTAGAAAATAACAAAGTCGAGAAAATTTGTTTTGTCGAATTTTCACAGACACACATACATATGTATGTACATATGTGTGTGTATATATTCAAACAAATTTACTTTTATAAGGTTGTATTTCAGGCACACTTTTTGATACACTTTTTGATGGGGGAAAATTTGCATTAGGAGAAAATAAGACAAGCCATAAACAATCGGAATTTAATTATTTCGGAAGGGAGCATATCTACATGCATGTATGTAAGTGAGTGCATATGCTTGAGGCATTTTAAGTGCCACATATTTCTTAAAGATTTACTTTTTCTCGATGCTGTTCATTCGGATATGCTGACGAAATTAGCAGAACGTAAAACTGTAAACACATGATTGTATTGAAAAATTGAATTGAGAAAAAGAAAATGCAATTGTGGCATACATTTGTTTTCGGGCGTTGTTGTTGTTTTTTTTTTGTTTTGTTTTTTTGCTCTTTTTGAGCGCCTTCGCCCAATTATAGAAATTAATGTATGTGCGTGCGCTGCAGAACTTGTCGCTTGACACTGACAGTCATAACTCAAGTATTTAACGCCTGACTTCCCAAAAATTCAACATGTAAACACTTGTTTTAAAAATAGACAACGCGACGAAAGAAGGGCGACGATAACAGGCATTTATGTAAAAAAATAAAAGAATTTTCCAAATTTCTAAATTGTAAGGAAAAGAACCATTAACCATTTCGAACAACGTTGCTCCAAATTTCCGCATTTCCATACTGTACTTTCGAAGACTATGCCAGTGACTTTAGAAACTGTATAAAATTAGACAAATATTTATGTCAATGCACAAATGAGCGAATATCCATTTTAATATTTTTTTTCGTTTTTTGCTTTCGTATTATTCTGTTGGTTTGGGGTCTTCTGTGCTTGAAAAGCCGCCAGCCGTTCAATAGCCAGCGCGCTTTGGAGGCGAAAAGTAGAAAAAAATCCAAAGATCTACAAAAGCACGTACAAAATCGGCGGCATCCTCTATGAATCACGCGAGATATTTGTCGCTTCTTAAATAGAACATACACACTTAAGTATATTAATTTATTTAAGCGTACTGTCGCTGAGTGTGTCACTTATTTCACAAATTCCTTGTGAATTATGTTTTATTAAAATTAAGAAGCGATGCCCATAATAGTTTTTACAATAAAAATTGCTATAATAGCTTCAATTCGTAATTGCAGCAATTGATGGTTGAGTTTAGCAACCAACCGTTTATTTTGGAGAGTCAAAAATCTAGATTCATGCATACACACTGAAAATTCGGTCTGCCAAGACTTAAGTGCGCTTTCAAGTTTCTCTGTAGTTACCATAATTACTCCGCCGAGGCAGACACCTTTCGAGCACACTTCATATGAAATTGTTAAAATTCAGCTCAATGTGCTAAGTAGTATGTGGGTGTAACATAGCGTCACCGTCGAAAACTGCCGAATTGTGTGAATTTAAAGCAAAACCAGTCAATTTAATGAGTGAACAGTGGGTGCAGTTTAAATAATTTTGAACGTAAATCTGTTTTATTCCTTGATACATTCAGCCATTGTAGAAGATAATGGCAAACAATCGCAAGGCACGGCTGACAAGTTTTGTTTTTTTGGCGGAATTATTTAATTTACATAAAACTATTTTCCAAAAGTTTTATTATTCCTTTTTTATTTTTGTTTTCAATTCTGTGCATCGATTTGAAGATATCCGCTACATAAATAAACTAGTTTTTAAAATATAGATTACAATTCTATGATAAAATACCGTTATTCGGCAAGTGTACGTTATTATTATTCGATTTGTGTAATTTTCGTAAGGCTTTGTTTAGATTATAGATTTTTTTTAAATTTTTGTTTTAACTATTTTTGGAAATATTTTGAAATAAGTCCAAATGCAAAGCTTTTATTTTTTTTTTTCTTATTTATGCTTCAATAGTTTTACTTACAACAGGCAAACGTCTTTAGTTAATGAGACATCTGAATCTAGCGAAAAATTCCACCACAACAACTTAAATCCAAAGTAGCCGTTTATGTGTGTGTGTACATACTTACGTATGTACATATGTATCAGTATGTTTGCTTGATTTTAATGGCAAATAGCAAAACTTAACAAAATGAAAATTTATATTAATTGACCTCATTCCGAGCGACGACCATGCAATGTTATGAGAAATGGCGAATTAGTTAAATTAGTTTGGTTCTTAAGAGTACCTAAGCAAATGCTTATACCAAGTTCGAATGTACCGAATGTTCGTTTCGTCTAGTGTATGCATGTATTATAAAAATATAGTTATCTTAGACCGTCCACACCCATATTTACTATGTACATATATATATGCATATAATACTCGTTAATGTAAAAAAATGTAATGTTCTAGTAGTGAAATATTGACATAGTATAAACAAATTGCAATCTTTTCGAACAAACATTGTTTTTAATATTCAAATTTATTTTCGATTTCAGTCGTCGCATTGTCTAGGCGCGCCACCGAAAGCATTCTCACACCAAAACATTATCGCATCATTGATGTTTTTCATTTGGTTAAAAAATTTCGCTCATTGATAGTTGCATCTAATTTATTTTCGGTGCAACGTTGCAGCTGCACTTGTTGACGCGAGCCACTTAGCAGCCAAAAAAAAAACAAAAAACCAGCAAAAAATAAAGAAACAAAGCTGTTCACATTTACTTTCAGTAAACGAACACATTTTGCGTTTGCTTGAAAATTTGTCGATGGAAATTTTCGTGGAACATCTTATCGCTTTAACAAGAAAATGTATTAGGAAAAATCAGATTTTTGTGGGTTTTTGTGACTAAAGAGAAATTTCTATATTAAATTTTGTATGTACATACGTATGTATGTATGTATGCATATATGTACATACATATAATTGATTTGCTTTGATCATTTGTCAAAAAACTTCAACAAAATGACTTAAGTATATACTCGTACATACATACATACATACTTATTTTCACGGAAAAGTGATTGTAAATTATTAAAAGAAATAATTTAATAAACGGCCGTTCTATCCTCTATTGTTTTTTAATTTACGTTGTTCTTCCAATTAAAATCTTCCACCAACTAAAACTTGCATCATTTAACCCGATGCCTTTCAAATAAAGAATGTTTCAATAAAAATTGTGCGTTGAATGAAATACACTCAGGCGGCGTTGGCTGCATAGCGGCACTTGATCCTACCATGAAGAGAAATTTTCCGACGCTATGCTCAGCAGAGAAAATGCAATTATAAATTTAATACGGTGTAATTATACCATCCAATATACATACATATTTCTATTTTCTGCTATTTTAAATGATATTGAATTCGGTGAAAAATAATACATATTTTCATATACATACATACACATTTATACCACAATTTGTTTATGTTATTATTATTTTTACTTAAGAATAGCTTCCAAACACCGAGCTATATCGTGTTAGCGGCAATGAAGTAATGTTATGTTGTTTTATGTAAAATAAGATGTGATCTTATTTAAAAAATGCTCAAGGCCGTTTACGTAGTGAAACTTCGAAAAAGACGATTAGGATTAGGTAGGGAATCGCTTCTTCTTCTCACCATACCTTAACTTGCAACTCCAAAACACCCCTTTCCAAAGTCACCATACCTTAGTCCAAAAAACCATAACTAATCCCACCATAACTCACTTTCATCACTCATTTCACCTATTCTCACTTTACCTATCCTTCCTTCACCTCATCTCACCTTAACTGACCTCACTCGATATCACATATAAGAATAACACTTTCTTTTTTAGAGATCCTTAAACTCAGAGATATTTCGCTTTATAAAAGCTAATAAAGATGATGTTTTGGGAATTAAATTAAATAAAATAGTATCAAATAGATTATTTGCATTTCGATTTAGATTAGAAAATCAATAAAAAAAACACTACTTTCTGCCGGATTTAAAAATCTCACTTACATGATTTCCATTTTTAGGCAACATTTCGGAATTTTTAAAATGATTAATGTGCAATGAATCTTTTCATGATAGGAAAAATATTGGAGTATTTGTAGTGAAAAAAGTTACTTTTGTGTTTCTATGATTCAATATTTTCAAGGAAAATGGTAGCAATGCCAGTCATACAGACCATTTAATTTATAACAAATGCTGCTTGTATGAATGGAATAAAAGTATTTATATACAAGTATGCAAACTCATAGCATGCATGTGCGAATATACAAATATGCTTTATCTGCGAAAAGAAAGTACATAGATAATGGCCAGTCGGTGATTACAGTCATCGACAATCGACGCAAGCGACCTGCAGTGCCCGCATTATCAGCAAATGTGTTGTTGTGCTTCAACAAATAAATGCAGAGTTGAACAAAAACTGTAGCGGATATGCATTTGTACGTATTCACACATAAATACACACAATTATTGCATGTACATTTCAAATGAAATAACGCATTTAAAATAAAAACTCATACCATTCTCCTGCTGTCTTTGCGAGTGCGTGGGCGTATGAGTAATCTTCATTTTATAAGGATCATTGCCGAAAAGCAATAATAAATAAAGTCAAGCAAGATTGGAAAAATTCTAAAATTGAAAATTGAGGTAAATTTATTTACTCTGACAATATGTAAATGTCATATTTTAATATTAACTTTATCTAAAATCCCTCTTGATTTATTAGTCAACCAATTTGCATTTAAAAATTAACTTTCATAAACATTCAAAATTTAGTTATTCCTTATTGCCACGAAAATTTTGCATGGCAACAAGTGCTCCTTCTTCCAAAGGGGGCAATACTAAGTCAACATACAAACATACAATGTACCCAAATGACTAAAGCCCCGACAGTTTTCATTGAATACCGGCAATGGCGAAAAGCGTTTGGGGCGATATTTATAAAAAATAATTGTAGAACAAAACTTGCAGAAATCTGTTTAAAGAGGTGCAAGAGTGTTCACATGAAACACAAAAAATACGTTCAAAATTATTACACTCAAAGAAATATATCTATATGCACATTATATCATTTTCCCTTAACTTTTGTACCTACCAAAACTTTTTGAATCCTTTGGCCAGTCATACAATGCCAATCCAGCTTTTTATGTTTCGAGCTTTAAAATTTCACTCGTTTTTTTTTTTGTTTTTTGTTAATTTTTAAGGCACTTAACTTTTCTTGCGCTTTACTTTGCGCGTCTATTTAAATAAGGCTTCGCTGGTATTGATTCACTCCGTTAGCCTCTTCTCCTCTCTGTTTAATTTGTTTTCTTATACGCGACGCTATTTTAAATAGACTTTTCTCTTTTTCTTTATTCCAATTGTACTGAAATCGGAAATCGGAATTCAAAGGAAGCAATGCAGTATTTTTACAGTGTACGAAAAAATTATACTTTCGCGCACAGTCGCTTTATTTCGTATTTTCTATTTGTGCTATAATCGGAAGTGACGTCACTTCATAATTTTGGACAATTGCTCACGCTGTCTTATGTACATACATATGTACATATGTATGTATGTATGTATGTGTGTACGTAAATACCACCAGGACACGTATTTTTTATACACTTTCAGTTCTGCACTCAAGTACTTTGGAATACTTATTTAAATGTTCACATCTAAGTTACGAAACTCGATAATTTTTATGCAAATTTACGCTTTTCTCTCATTCCCTAATTTACCGTTAGGCGTGAGTCGCTTATATTCGTATTGGTGTGATGGGTCAAAGTTTCAAAGACCGTTTGATTTATTTGTATAACTAATATTTAATTATTTGATATTTTCCTTTGCGTTTCAGTTATTAAACTCGATAATTTCTTTTTATTTTCGTCGTCTGTTCTTGCTAGTAAAATTTTCCGTCAGCTTGGTCGTTTATTTTCGACGATTTTCCTCTTATTATAATAAAACTAGTGGCATTGGCGGAAATTCCAACGAATCGTTCGCTGAATTTCCTTGGCCAACGTGAGATCTTTCGTTTCGGTCGGACACCGATTGACTAACGCAGCCGGTCGAGCTTTACAAGCTAGCTACTTGGTGTCTGCAAGTTTGTAGCATCACCGAAATCGCTTTTGCCTCCGCCGCCACTGCCGCCACCGCAATAGTTTGTACTGCTAATTGCTAAGCGCGCACGCGAAAGACGAGCGAGTAGCGAATGAAACGATAAGCGAACAAGTAAACAAGTGAACGCAAAGCTCAATTTGTGGAAGTTCTGATGGCAGTTAGTGGACTTTCTACGCCTCACGCCAGCTGCGAACGGGTCGTACATAGCTGGCAGCGGTTATTCTGCCAACGCAAAACTTTTCGCGCATTTCACCAAACTGCTTTCAATTTCCTAGTCGAGTATTTTTAAATTTGGCCACAGCGTTGAGCAAACGTTCAATCTGCAATAGCCAACACGGATATTAAACGGCCGGCTGTGATGACTTGGCACATTGCTCACCGGCATTTTCAGTTATACAAAATATTTACATAGACAAGTTGTTATTTCATTGCTTTTTTATTATGACCGCTTGTGTGTCCATTTTGCCGAGTTGACCGAATGTTGCCGCGAATTTTCTTTCACTTTCGTTTATTTCCCTTTTAGTCGGCTATTTGTTGTTTATGCGGTTTGTTTTTACAGTATTGTTGCTCATTGGTTTATTTAACTGAAGAAATTAGTGAGCATTTCTTTGTAGCTGTAATTAATTGCATTCCGTTTAAGTTGAGTAATATGCAAAATAAAAAAATCATCTTTCGTTTTCGATTATAATAACATGATAAAAACTTTTTGCAAGTAGAATTGTCGGAGTTAAATAGTTCGTTGTAAATAGTTGAGGATAAGAGTTTTATGAAGGGAAACAATGGAACTGATTTTGGCCAAATATAAGGAATTCTTTCAATGAAAGAAATCATATTACCGTTTAATAATGCAACGGATAGGTTGATCATTTAAAAAATAACTGAGAGGCCTAGTGGCATGCTTCGAATATATCTAGATCCAAAACCAAACTCAATGAATGTATAAACCGGGGATAAACCACATGCGTCGGAAGATGCGTCGCTGCTCGGAATCTCGTCCATTCCGACAGCGTATATAAGGTGTTGCTTATAAAGCCTGTTACGTCCGAGAAATAAACCGCCTGTTGAGAATGAAGGGGGGATGATAATAAATACGCATCGAAAGAAATTACAAATTGTATTGCTATAGAATAAAAATGTGTACTATCTCAATGAATATGTGATTGTAAAAATACGCTTCTTACCTAAAATACGTTTTAGTTTTTACAGTAAATATTGTACATAATAAGTTAGTTTTTGAATTCATATGTATGTTATTCATGTATATTGTGAAACTTTAGGTCAGCAGACCGTATTAAAGAATTAAATAAATATTTTATAAAACCAAATTGATTTCAGCAGTGAATTTAAGTACCAGCATTAAATTTAACTTTTTCAGTATTATAATAGTTTATTTGCAAAAATTACATTAAAGAGTGTACTTTTTAAACGACAAATTTGTATGAGCCTAGTTTCCTTAATATGACGTAAAGTATTTTTAAACAAAATTTTGAGTAACAATTTGTTGATAGTTGAATTAGCAAATGGATTTATAGTTTATACATCAATAACTAAAAAATAAGAGAGCAAATCAGTTGGCCAAACAAAAAACAAATGCAAAAGGCACCTCCAAAGGCTTTATGGTAGTATGATTAAAGCTGAAAACCTTGTTTTTTAACATAGAAGACTTTATTTGCTTCAGTTCACTTATCAGACTTCTTTCTAAATTCGACGGGACTACAAAACGTTTCAACAGCAATGCAAAGGTGATATATCATTACCAATGTTTTACAACTACAAAGTTATAAAAAACATAAATAACTTAAACAATTTCAAATAAATCGAACACTAAATATCGCGAAAAAAAGTATATTGAAAGCAGAACACTTTTTGACGTTCCTTGCAATTTTCCCTGGGAAATTCCACATCAAAACCTTTAAAATACTTAATTAAAAAAAAATGAAGTATAAATGGTTTTCCCTAATTTTTCGGACAATGAAAGATGTTTGTCCAAAATGCCGATTTCAAATTTGCGGACAAAAAAATTTGGCGTATGATAACTCTTAAATTGTGGTTTGTCGATATGCTGTATTTAAATGAAACGGACTTATAATGACTCAGTATTATTGATATTGATATAAATTGGTTTAATCTCTAAAAACTGGCCGGGGACTTTTCGACAATGGTTACAATGGACAATAAAAGCTTCGCAGATTTTCGTTAGTCGGCAAATTAGCTGACGGATTCTAATTTATTTTTATAAAAAAATGGACAAGAAACTAAAACAATTGATTGCAGTTCAAAATTTAGCGTTTTTTCTTAGATTGATCGATTGTCGCTTTAGAAATAAAACTTTCCCACAGTACCACATTTTTTTTATATAATTAAAGCTTTTTTAAAATGTCAAAAGGATCTTTTGAATGCAGATTTTTAAAAGATTCCCGGAAATTTTACAGCTTAAAATTTTAAAATATGCCCAATGGACAGAGAGGCGTATGTATGTACATACATATTAAACGTTCGTTTGCGTCGATTAAATAATAAGAACACTAAGAATTTATTATCAGATTCCAATAATTTACACTCACTTCCTACCGCAGATTTAAACTCAGAACATGGCCAGCAACATTTAGAAACGCATACGCATCTTTACGTGTACAACTAATAAAATATATGTTCTATGGTATATGGACATGTGTGTTTGTAGCCGTGTACACTAAAATTTATGGTAATTGCCCCCAGCACCGGCAATTTGTAGTAAATTATGAAAATACGAAATTGGGTTAAATGCCAAAACAACCGCAGCATTCATATTTTGAAGCCAAATAAGAAAATGGCGAGTGGAGCATCGCATCAAATCAAAATGTGCGAGCGTATATCTACTTGTATGTTAGTATGTACGAGTATGTATAAATATATTCATATGCAATGTGTAAATACATATATACAAATACGCATGTCGACAGGCGAGCGCTATAAATGTCATCCCACTCGAAACTTCAGTTCGCCCGAGTAGGGCGGCGTTTTTTTATTGCCACCGAAATTACTTGAAAAACTGCAACGGCAATTTCTCGATATTTTCATGTTAATTTGTTAGACTATGTGTAAATTTGAAACATATGTACTTCTGCGAATACTTCAAAAACTTAAGTAAAGAATGTTTGCACTTACGTAAAGTATGATTTTCGTTGCATTTGTATGCATTTGCTGATGGCCTACAGTCTTTTATTTTCTCTCTCGTATTTTCAGTTATTCTTGCACTTTTTATTCGGGCACTTTTTTTAAATATTTGTTCCGTTACATAAACGCAATCACTTGGAAATTTTTTAAAAAAATCACCTTATTTATTCAAAATTTTAAAAAATTCCGCTTCAAACGCACTGACTTTTGTGATGCTACGACTTTATCGCAATAAAACATTCAAGGTACTGACGCAACTTTTCCAAATACCTTCCCAATTCAAAACTTCACTTCGCTACAAACGAATTACTATTTGTGTATGACTATTTATGTACGTGAATATGTCAATTTGCAAATTTGCCGCATATACCATTTGCCATTCTCAAATTAAGTTAAAAATCACTTGAATTTTTTTTTTGTTTTCTGCCTCTCTCGAAGTTGCAAAAAATATCTTTAAAACTATTTTAAAGATGTTTTGCGTATCTCGAGTTCATCTTTTTTTTTTTGTATTGCTTCTATTTTCGTGTTTTATGTTTTTTCTCATCTAAGTTTCCGATTCACTGTTACAGAATTAGATTTAGAATTTTCGGAATTTTAAATTCTTGACTTTTTTTGCAGTGGCACTTTCTTCAATTATTCCTTTGCTTTCACTTTTGCCCTATCCTGCGTCCACTTTTTATCATTCCCATCGACAACTGGCTTGTTCGAGTTGTGTGGGCCAACTGATGCCAAGCGAAGCTGTCCATGTCCACTTGTGGCTGCGCGCTACACTCTTCCTCCACTTTCACGGAGAGAGTGATACTCTGCTTTCCCAAATCTGGGCTCCACAAAAATGTGCAATGCAACTGAATTACTAATGTTCTCGTACATATGTATGTATTTATGTATGTGCACACGGAGGTGAGTGCCGATGTGTGATCAGTGCGTACGTTCCGGTGCTCCGGCGCGGCAACTCGTCCATTTGTTTCGTAGAAATGATTGCTGCTAAAAATAGTGTTACGCATACGACATGTTGAACGCATTGGTCTCAGTGCGGCCTTTGCGTGCAACCAAAAATATTTTGTGACAGAGCTTTGGCGGTGGGACGCAGTAGAGACGTGTACCATCACTTGGCTTTTATCAATAAACGAGTAATAAGTATTTCCTACTGGTACAATATTATTTGCAAGGCAAAAAAGAAAATGTTGGTGGAAGTTAGAAACTTGTATTGACAAATTTTTGTAATAAGTTATATAAAAACAGAATAACAAAAAATGTGCGTAGTAAGGGAAATAAGCTAATAGTTTTTGTTGAGAAAAACAAAACGCAATGCAATTTCGTCCTACCCCTTCCCTAACTCACATCAACAAACATAGTAGCGTTCTCGTAGTCAATAGTTTATAACAATTGTTACGAACTATCACGTTTTGGCGTTCTTGTACGCAAAAACTGCAAGAAACTTGCAAAGTAGGGGAAATCGAGAGAGAGAATTGACATTTCATTTTGAGGGGAAGTTGATAATTTTTACGGACAAATTTTTGCCAGTAAAAACTTGCAAGTAGAAAAAACAGCTGATCAAAAGCGGCTGATCGCAATTTGGAAAAATACGAAGAGTTTTAAAGGTGAAAATTATAAAATGTGGGTATCAAACATGCAAGAAGCAAGTACAAGTTCCTTTGTTTAAGCTTCGTAAGTGGAATGTTTCAGGAAATCACTAATGCAACGTTTTTCATTTTGTATATTTGGATGCGGACAAAAATTCAATCAGCTGTTCGTCAAACTTGCAAGTTTTTACTGGTTTTGCGTTCTTGTACTTTTTGGTATATTTTTCGCTCTGAGAGCGAATGTTGTCAAATTCTAAGAAACTTCTTTACTGGGTAATTCTTACTGGAGAAGTACGAGTACAGACCTAATATTTCCATTACTGTTAATTTTAATATTGATGTCTAACATCCTTGACAGACTGAAACGTTAATTCGGATATGCAATAAACCCCATTAAAATTAAGCCGTTACGGACGGCAGCATTGTGGATTAAATGAACGGTGCTTTTGTTTTTTTTTTTATTCTTTTGTCAGTTTGATGTGATTAAGGGCCAGTTTTTCTGTGCAAGTTTAACTCTGTTTGTCGTTTAAACTGAAATTAAACTCAGTATGCAGTTTTTCAGTCAACTTTAAACGGAGTTTAAACTGAGTTTAAACGGCCGATTGCGAATAGTTAAACTTAGTTTAACTTATCAGCTGCGTGCTGACTATTTAACTAAACTTAGTTTAAACTGAGTTTAAAGCAGCACTGAAAAACTGGCCCTAAAATTTATAAACTGTGCAATACTTTAATTAAAGAACATGATAAACTTTTTAAAATGTTGACATTTTTTTTCTTAACGGGCGGTCTTCACATGCTTTCAATTGTCGCTTGCTCTCTGCTTCTTGTCGTCGCAAGCGAGGGAGAGATTTGTTTACTGGGCATTTTGAAAGCATAGTTTTTCATTTGCAACATGTCGTAGAGCAAGAAGGTTCGTATCCTGCGTGCTATTCAAACTCTAAACCCACTCTTATTGTCGGTATAAATTAATTAATTTAAAAAGATCAGTAACGCGGCGCTCAATTTTATCAATATATTTTATCGAAAGGCTTTTTATTGTGATAGATGAGCCTATGATAAACGATGTTGCCACAATAAAAGATGCTTCGAAATGCGAAAATGGCTGTCAAACTACAAACATGACAGTTGAAAGCAAGCGAGCGCTCGTTTTGCGTTCGGTTTGCGAGACGAAGCATACTTTCTACTTTTTGCTGTCTTCACGTGCGACATGTCGCTTGCTTCCAGAAGTAAGCGAGAATTGAAAGCAGGTGAAGACCGCAAATAAAGGTTGCGTTGCAATTTTTTATATCATCTGGATCTATATTTTCATTGCAGTGTTATTATCAAAAATTCGATTGATCCGCATTAATATTGACGATTTATCCTAGGAATTTCGGTAGACACGTTGGTGCAAAGCCATAAATTCATTATTTTATATTTCTTTATTGCCAGCTAGAGTAGGAACCTTGACGTGGTGAAGGGGCTTAGTCGCACTTAAAAACGGCATTGTTGTCTTATTTCAAAACAACAATGGAAATTTTAGTTATACATACATATATTTACATACATAACTTCAAGTGCAACTCATTTTTGTTTGGTGCAAACGGCCCTAAGAATGTTAACAACAAAATGCTTCATATTGGTATCTCTGTAAAAATACATTTACGATTTTAAGAATCATTCTAAAATGACCTTCAAAGAACATTAAACTTCATTACTAATTTAAGATGTTTTTGATTAAGATTTTGCATTGGTACATACATATATTCGTATACATTTATTCGTTTACATGTTTTCCTCCTTTTTGCATCTCAAAACTTTCACCGGCATTTTTTAACTAACGATTTTTGAATGACAGAATGCAACCATGAAAAGTTTAAATGCTCCGATCATTAATTGGCAACTCTGCAAAATTGTACAACGTTTAGTTGTCTCTTTCACACATTCGAACGCACCGTCAGCTGTCAAAAGTTTTGTTACTCATCTTTGTCGGAAAAATTGTATTCGCCTCGTGAAAAGCCGCTGTTGCTAATTTAATAAATAATTCTCAATTAAATCCGTAAACGCCTTTGCAATTAATTAAATATGGTAAGCAAATGTGTAAATTATTGTTGCACAGCAAAGTTACTACGAGGAAATTACCATTTTATAAGATTTATTTGCGCCAAGTGAGAGCACAAACCGAAGATGTGACGATATACATATTGCAGGTTTTTTAATTAATTTACAATTATTTATTGTAACCGATCCTATGGGTTTATTGAGTTGTTTCAACGCATTTGGTAAGTAATTAAAAAACCGTATTGGATGCAATTCTACTCAACATAACCTCCAAAGAATATTCTCGCACGCTCCGACATTTTTTTTTTTGTGTGATATTCGTCGCATGGTGCTAACACCTTTGCATAGATTTGAGTCATGAGATTTTGAATAAAAAAATAATTTTGGTTTATAATTTATTTACAGCAACCTCAAATTGTGCTTTTAAAGGAGGGTACTAATACCTCGCAGGGTACACCGCAACTTGTATCTAATATAACTGCATGCCAAGCCATTGTGGACGCTGTGCGCACCACCCTCGGTCCGCGAGGTATGGACAAGCTGATTGTGGACTCAAGTGGGAAGGCGACTATATCAAACGATGGTGCCACGATAATGAAGCTTTTGGACATTGTACATCCCGCTGCTAAGACACTCGTCGATATTGCCAAATCACAAGATGCTGAGGTAATGTGAATGAACCTGTAGCTACATACATACATATATAAAACGTATGGATTTTGTTATTTCTAGGTTGGTGATGGTACCACTTCAGTTGTACTTTTTGCTGGTGAAATTTTAAAACAAGTTAAGCCATTTGTTGAGGAAGGTGTACACTCCCGCATCATCATCAAAGCCATTCGCAAAGCGCTACAGTTGTGCATGTCAAAGATCAATGAAATGGCTGTACATATTGAAGCGCAATCTAAGGAGCAACAACGTTCTCTGTTGGAAAAATGTGCTGCAACAGCGATGTCTTCTAAATTAATCCATCAACAGAAAGATTTCTTCTCGAAAATGGTTGTAGACGCTGTACTTTCATTAGACGAGCTGTTGCCTTTGAATATGATTGGAATTAAAAAGGTAACTGGTGGATCGTTGGAGGAGTCTGAGCTCGTTTCTGGTGTTGCCTTTAAAAAGACTTTCTCATACGCTGGCTTCGAAATGGCTCCAAAGAATTACAAAAATTGTAAAATCGCTTTATTGAACATTGAATTGGAGTTGAAAGCTGAGCGAGATAATGCTGAAGTTCGTGTCGATAATGTGAAAGAATATCAGAAAATTGTTGATGCTGAGTGGCAAATCCTATATAATAAATTGGCCAAGATCCATGCATCCGGCGCCAATGTGGTATTATCAAAACTTCCTATTGGAGATGTTGCAACACAGTATTTCGCTGATCGCGATTTGTTCTGCGCTGGTCGTGTGCCTGACGAAGATTTAAAACGCACTATGAAAGCTTGTGGTGGCGCTGTAATGACCACCGCAAATGATATAAACGCAAACGTTTTGGGTAAATGTGAATATTTCGAAGAGCGGCAAGTTGGTGGTGAACGTTTTAACATATTGCAAGGTATGTGTGTCGACGAGTATTATAAACATTATTCCAAATTAAATTAATTTTATTCATACATGTAAAGGTTGTCCAAATGCCAGAACAAGTACATTGATCCTACGTGGAGGCGCCGAACAATTTCTGGAAGAAACTGAACGTTCATTGCATGATGCAATTATGATTGTACGTCGTACAATTAAACACGACTCTGTAGTGGCTGGTGAGTGAGATACAAATAGATTTAATTTGTTTAAATTGAAATTGGTATATTGGTGGTATGCGTTCAAAATGCTAAAATTGCACAATGTAGCTCTAACAGCACCATTTACATTAAATTTTTGTGGAATACATCTGAAGTCATGGATCTTGGCCAGAAATGTATTCTAAGTCAAAAGAAAAATAAAAAGCTCTGCATACGGTTGGTAACGCATGTAAAAACCTCGGCAGGGTTGAACATTTGGCCGGATTTCTACCATTTTGAGTCCGCTTTTTTATGTGAAGCACTTTCAGTTATGTACATATGTATATGTCGAAACGTCAGACGTTTTTATGAAAAACTTTTTCGTTGCGGAACACACTTCGATAAAGCAATAAATATTGAAATCGTTCGTGTATTTGAAAGTTAGAACGCAACAAACATAAAAAAAGAAAAATATTTTTCCTCCAATTGATAACTCCCTGTTTATTTTTAAGACTATTAAAACACCAAAAAATTAGTCAATGACATGCGTAAAGTTTTGAAATATTGCAAAAAAATAACTTTTAATATTTTTAACGCATCAAAATTTGCTAAATATGTTTTTTTTTTTTAATTTGGAGGGTATGATTTTCATTTCTTCCATATCATATCGCAACTATTTATGAAAGCTTAGAAAAAATTTGATTATAGAGTCAACTAAACTATATTTTCGACTTAATTGATATAATTATTATTTCTGGAACATATACAGATATTTATTTTACCAATCGTTTGAATGGTTTTTGTTAAAATAGTTTTACGATTTGAAAATCTACATACAATGCGCTTCAGTTGAATAGATAAAGTGATTGTGATAAAAAAAACTAGATCTTTACTTCAAGCTGTCAGAAAAGCTTTACACTTGCATAATTTTACAGTGATCAATTCTCAAGATATTTGGTAAAAAAAATAGTAATTTTGTTAATTTTTTTAGCCGTGAAAAAATTCAGAAATATTAGAGATATCTTTTTTCGTACCACAAGTAGGAATGTGTCTTTGTAAAAATTTAGGTCTAATAGAGCATTATGACATACTCGTATATACAGAAGGTCCAATGTATACATACACACAACTTCTTAAAACTATGAAATTACCAATTTTCAAATTTTTTTTTTAGTTTCTGAAGAGCATGTCTATCTACTCTATCCATTTTCTTTTATGCTTGTTAAATGCTTCCGCTGGTTTTATATGCCAATGCTCAACGCCAACACAAAACAAAACTAACCGTTGCGGCAAAAGAAAAACAAAAAAAAAAACTTCGATAAGGTAGCGTGGTTGCTCGTTGGTGGCATGTTGTTTGCGATAGCAAGCTTCACATTTAAGTGATTTATTTATATTACGGTGTTGTAATTCACGTTTTGTTGCATGTCTAACTGCATAGAGTGGTAAAAGGCTCAAACAGCCAGCGGCGGCCGTCAGTCAGCAAATGTGAATGTGCTTTTTGCTGCCGCATTTATATGGTTCAAATGTTGGTCGCTTTTGTTGCTGTCAAAGTCATGTTGCTGCGTTGTAAACGCAAAGAGACTGTTACTGTTGCGAAGTGAAAACTCGTTTAGGCTTTCCATCGATCGGCAACACCAAATTGTTTTTTAGGAATTAATTTCGTTTATTACTTACTTTATTATAAGTATATAATTGAAGAGATGCCTTCACACCTAAAAATAAATTAGTTTGATTCTTTGTTGGTTTTAAAAAATGTATGTGTGTGTGTGTTTAAATATTAGCGCCATAAGCATAATGAATAAAATCGGTAGTATTGTTGTGCTCTACAAGACACACACCTTGTGTTTCTGTTCAAACAAGTTCAGCTGTGTTTTATCTACAAATTATCACCAAATGAAATTTACTTCAGCCGTAAGCGAATCGAATTTGGCGTTTGCCGCGGCACGTTAAATTGCATTTGTACTGCGCTTTATCTTTAGTAAATCTTAAATGTTGCACTTTATCAGCATATGTAGATTGCTGGCATACACGCACTCACCGCTTCTCTTCGTTACTATAGCCTATTTTATACATATTTATTGTCAATTCGCTATAACCGCTCTAGTCGTGACGCTGTCAGTGGCAGCGGTACTTTCTAAATTTGAATTTCTGAATTTCTTCGCCCAGCCACAGCTGAAATGTATCTATTTGCAAAACTATTGCTGCAGTTTACCACTCCCCTCTTTTTTCAAATAGTAAATCGAAGGCTTCGACATATTTCGGCCACGCGCGCCAATAGCTGTCGTGAAATTCCGCTATATTATTATTTTTTTTTTTATGGCTTCGTTACTGTGCCGTTGATAGGCGACATGGTTGTAGCAGCTTGCGGAAACCGCCGCAGTATTTAATCGATTTTGATCACCTTTCCATTGGGGAATGAACCATTTCAAAAACGGCAAAATACTCAAACATCGGTATTCATATTCACGCCTGACAGTGCACATTTGGAACGAGTTCAGAAACAATTTTATGAAATTTTTAACTTGTAAACGTATAATTCAATAAATTATTATACTATTTGCAATTCGGTATGCTGATAATGACAGCACAACATTATTTAATGCCTACAAACATTAAAGAAAAACAAAAAAAGAAAAGGCAAAATATTCTGCCAATTGATTGAACAGTTCTTTCTCAAATTTTGCCCGCAGTTCGGCTGAATTGCATACTCCACATGCATCGCAGCCAAACTGAACGAACCGGTCAGTCTATCATTTATATATATTTTACAGTTTCCAATTGCATATGCCCTCAGCTACATATCTCTCCACACTCACACAAAGCAATCGCATTTCGTTCCTTCTATAGCTTTTATAGTTATTTTGGAGCTTGTGAATTTTTTTAGTGTAGCAACGGCTTCATCATAACTTTACTTACTTTTTGGGTTCCATGCCCGAAGTGCATGTTTTAATGTTTGTATTATTTTTCCAACGGAGCTTCGTGTCTACTCTGAGCAAATGCTGATCATTCGTTTATGTCACTGCCTACAGGGACCCTGTCAACTTCCGCCCACTCTGTACTTTATTTCAGTTCGCTTTTGCATTCATTTGCATTGTTTATGACTTTTTATTCGTCGTTGGTCTCTTCAGTCGTTCGATTAGCCGCTGTGTCTAAATATGGTTTGCCAAACTGGTATTTTTCAAGTTTTTTTTTTGGCAGTAAATACAATTCGCCATGGCAGTCTGGCCATTTTCCGTTACTTTCATAAATAATTTGGAGTTGGAGTTCTCAATGCTGCGCAGTGACTGTTCACAGAGTAAAATTTCGGTTGAACTTACCGCCGATTCTGCTTTTCAATTATGCATTGAATTCGTTGATTTTTAACTCTAGATCAATGCTGACGTACAGTCGGAGAGGACAACAAAATATTTTGGGATGACTTAGTGATCGTGTTTGGTATCTGCTAGTGTGCTTTACGTGGGTCCCTGCCGCCGACGGCTTAACCCCACGGTGTTCTAAAAACACAGCGGATCAATACAATGCGTCAATCAACGCCCCGGAATGCAAAACATTTCCGGTACCAATTGGCGGTGTGGCATGGGCACACCAACCTCCTTGGTTGGGATCGAGGCCTATCTAAACCTCTGCCGTGCTTTGGGTCCGGCACCCGGTTGCAATGCAACTCCACATCGAGCTCGGCCAAGGCCGAACTCTACCCGCATTTGGGTGTAAACCGCAGCCACCACGATACTCCCCGAGGGGCCGTACCCAAAAAACAGGCCAGAGCAAGCTCTGGGGGCTCCTGTTTCCCGTGGTACCAGATTAAAGTCTCCGGTCAGACTTCGTAGCCGAAGCTACTACCAGTTGAGTTTCCATACTACTCTGGACTGGTGACCAAGGGTTGGACTACATTCACACGTCCCCCATTCTTACATTCATCCCCCATTCGATCACGCAACAATTACTAACCTACCTACTGCAATGAACGTCTACGCCGCCCAAACACTTCACGCGCATACACTTCCAACCTATCGACATTCTGACGGGAGTGCAACACACAACCAACATTCAGTCGTCCATCTGTCCAGCTAATCCCCATACCCCCAAGGTCCCTAATGTCTGAGTACACCGGGCATTCCGCTAAAACATGGGCCCAGTCCTCCCTCCGGGCCCCGCAAGAGCAACCCGCCCCCTGAGACAGGCACCTCTCATGCAAAAATGCATTAAGAGGGCCATGCCCAGTTAGCAGGAAACCCAAGCTAAGGGAAAACCCGAAGTCGGGACACCGGCCCACGAACGAAACGTCCCGGATGTACTCGTATGTCACCCGGCCGTTTGGGCTATTGTCCCAACGGTCTTGCCACTCACGCATCACACACACTTCTAGGAGCCGACGGCTCTCTAGATACCCGCCCCGCACATCCTCGTCAGATAACCAACCATTCTGCAGCCCTGACACACTCATCCCCCTTCTCAACCTGAAGGATACAGCACGCTGTATTACCACCAGGTCAAGAGGGGGCACACCCAACAACACTTGCAACGCATCAGTCGACACAGTGCGGCATACAGGCAAACAGGCCAGCAGCATCACTCGCTGACAGGCGTAAATTTTTCGGCGACCTACAGCCGCCGCAACCGCCCCGAACCAAATCGCCGCCCCAAACGTGGCACAAGCCACGAAGAGGCCGCGATATATGGTCCGGACGGCACGACGACCCAGCCCCCAATCGCTCCGCGCAATGCGCCGCACTTGCCCTACTATTGCCTGCAGCCGCGCCTTCACATTCACCAGGTGTGGAGTAAAACACATCCTCTCACTCATGGTCAGACCCAGGTACTTGACTTTCGTCGCATACCGGATACTGACCCCATTCACACGGACAATCGGTGGACGTCCAGCAGACAGTCTGCCTTTCAGCAGCATTGTCGCCGACTTTTCCACCGATATGTCAACCCCCACGTCCACGCCCCATTCATGCACAACTGCAAGCAGTTGCGTTCCCTTTTGCTCTATATCCATTCTTGACTGACCTTCTACCATAAGTAGAAGGTCGTCCGCATACGCACAACACTTACATAGTGGCTCAAGCTGCCATAGCAGGGAGTCCATCATTAGGTTCCAAATATATGGACCACAGATGGATCCCTGCGGACAGCCACGAGCCACCCCGACCTCAACACTTCCATTCACACTAACGATGGATGCCTTCCTGCCCGAAAAATAACTCCGCCATAGAGTTATCTCCGGGCATTCCAGCTCTTCCAAACGTTCCAACACTCGACCCCAGCTCAGATAGTCAAAAGCCCCCTTGAAGTCAACAAATATGCCAAGGACATACTTGTTGACATTCAGCCTAACTACATTCTGAACATACATCCAAGCATCCTCTACACTGCGTCCTTTCCTGAAACCATACTGCCTATCCGACATTCTACCCCGCATTAGCTCCTGAAGCCTTTCCACCAGTACTCTTTCCAGCACCTTACCCAGCACCGGTAAGAGACTGATGCCCCGATAAGAGTTCGGATTGCTCCTCACTCTGTCGGGGGACTTCAGGAGAGGCACGACCCTAGCACTCTTCCACACGAGTGGAAAGTATCCCTCCCATATGCATTTATTGTAAACGGCCTCCAAGTATTCCGGAATGAACTTCCACAAGCATTTGCAAATCTCTCCGTTCAAACCATCAAGACCCGGCGACCGTTTAGACCTGACCAGGCCAAACGCATAATCTAACTCGCTAACTTCTAGTGGAGGGACAGGAACCCCTTGTGCATGAGGAACCTGTTCCTCCGCCCTTGGAAAGAACGCGCCTAACAGAGCCCCTGCACACTCTCCCCACGTCGATAACATGGAGTCACCAACGCAGAGAGAGGTGATTTCCACACTTCGACGACCCCTGCAGATCCGGTAAACCTGACCCCAGGGGTCGTCCCTATTCCCCGCAACAAAACTCCTCCACTCAGCCTCCTTAATATCTACCAACATTTTCTTATACTCATTCATTTCCCTACTAAGTTGACACCTGAGCTGCGGCGTGCTCTCCGAGTTGGCCCGCCGCGCACGCTGAAACATACGTCTCAAGCGGCGAACGGACCTTCTCTTCGAGCTCAATTCACGCGACCACCACTTCACTCTCCTTGCACTACCTAACAGTGGTTTTCTTAACATACTATCATTCACGCTCCACACACATTCATTCAGACGAGCTATTTGCTCGTCCACACTTAATTCCCCAAACTCTCTAGGCGGCATACAGGACACCGCCTCCCTCACACACAGTCCATATTGGTTCCAGTTAGTACCAGTGGTACACCATCGCCTTAATGGACTCTCACTCATTCCATTGGCAGAGGGAGCATGGGGGGCAATCACAATTTTAATCAAATTGTGATCACTTACTCCCCAGCCCCCCCTTACCTCCCACTCAAACACAAACACCCTAGTAGCTGCCTCATTCATAAGCGTCACGTCAATATCACTCGAGCCCATAGGCCCGTCAAACGTAAACCATTCACTCGGCTCATTCATAACTTGGAGACTACTAGTTTCCAACCATTCACTCAGAGTCTCGCCCCGACTGTGGCTCTGATACCCAGCAGTAAGGCTGGATACTTTACTGAACCACATCGGGGACGAGGCATTCGCATCCATACCCACGACCAACGGATTGCTACTCACCAGTAGTAGCACCGTGTCCAGGTATCCCAAATAGGGCTCTATGGGCGCGCCAAACCTGCAGTACAGGCTGGCGACAAACACTCTGCCGAATACCCCCTCAACACAGACACACACCCCCCATTCGGATCTATCCACAACTACACAGTCGTAGTTGGGATCGCTCACAACCACCGCGGCATTGACTCCAAGGTCTGTAAAGATCCTGAAGCCTCCAGGAAGACCCCTCACCACCCCATTTGAGGAGTAAGGTTCCTGGAGCAAAGCAATGCCGCAACCCGCCTCTAACATACACTCACCAAACTCACACATAACGTTATACGCCCCCTGACAGTTTAATTGCAGTATTACCCCCATATTAATGTCTGGCGGCGGCACGGGCAACAATTGCTCCGTACACCGGGCAAGCGGCTGACACCATCAGGTGCCCAGCCGGTTTGCCCCTGAAGGCGCAGTTACGGCAGTGCGGTGCATTGACGCGTGTTTGGTATATGGGAAATTAAGAACCGATGTTATTTAGTACTTGAGGAGGAAATTAATGTATTTGTTAAGGTTTCGTTTAAACCTTTGAAAAGGCCACGACAATTGGGCTCTGATATGAGATACCGCAGCGCTAAAATAAGAAAACACTAATGCGTAATAAGCATTTAAAAAAGTAAAGAGGTTTTTAACGTTTTTTTGCGAGAAAATACCTACGCATAATTAATAAACCTGAAAATGAAACTCAATACCGGCTTAAGTTAAGCTTATAGTTAGAGCTTCCGGAGTTTAGTTATTTCAAAATAATTTAATTTCGGATATTAAATTATTAAAAAAAAAAACGGATAGTATCAGCAAAGGAGCTAAGAAACCAAGCGAGTTGTGAGTGATTATTTAGTGACACATGTTTTTGAAACAGATGTAGTTATGTTGATGTTATCCGTCACCGTATGCTAAAGGTTAAATATAAACTTCAGATAACTTGACCACAAAAAAGAGAACCAAAATTTTCACTGAAGATGGCACAACGCCGAAACCGGTTTGTCTCCAAACCAAACTTGACTAGGGATGACGGAAAATCATTCCAACAAATATCAACATTCCACCCTATCGGACAAGAAAAAGAAGAAAACAAAACTGATAAAAAAAAGTATTTTTTTAAATTTGAAATGACTTCAAAGAGGTAAATTAATCTTCTGCATACTCAATTCAATTTTCTTTAAGTTAATAAGCGAGTTGGAATCAGGTTTTAAACATTCACTTTTGCATCATAAAATACATCTGCCGTCGAACTCGAGAAATGAGAGGAGACGCTCGGCCAAACACTAAGATATTTAGAGTAAGCGCAAAATTATTATTATTATTCTGTATGTGGATCCTAAATAATTATCGATTATGTTGGTGAATTATCTGCACTAAAATACGTACAAACATAATTAAATGTTTTATGCGTAATGCTGTTTCAATCCCTAATCAAATTGTTAAGATAAGACCGTTAGACAAACGCAAACAAGATACATTCGATGGTTTTGTAAAATTAAACAAAGGTCATAAGAGGACGAAAAAATTGTAAATGTTAATATATAAAGCCCTAATGACAAGAAGTCCTACTAGTAAATTGAGCGAACGAGCACTTTCAAAGCGAAGTTATATAAAATTGACTTCAAAGCATTTAAATTGCATTTTACTTTTAAAAAATTTCCTTTTTTAACAATAACTTTACAAGTATTTATTTGCGTGTTAGCTTTTCTCTTACTTGGAACAAATATTTTTTAATAAAACTTTCAAATAATTTGAAACCGGTTTAACAAAATACCCGACAGCGCATATTGAACAGGTACCAGCAGAAGGGGAATTCTGTGTGTTTTTGCGTTTGCGTGTGAAAGCATTATAATTTTAACTTAATACAAAATTTGACAATATAAATTAAATAATAAAAACAATAAAAAAATTTATACATTTTGATTATGATTGAATTATGATTGAACCAGTAAATATGCTCATATCAAGTATATACACTTGTACATCGTTGGACAGGAATATTTACTAACGTTAGTACACACATACATATGTACGTATGTATGAATACATGCATATGTACACATACTTAAGTAATTGTTACTCGAGATCAAGTTTTATTTAATATTTATTACTTAGACGTAAGCGATACGAGGCAAGCATCTGAAGATAAGAGTAGAATACGCTATTATGTAGAATGTAAATAAAAAAAATAACCCAGTCCTCTTGTAATGTACTCGTGTGTACCTACTTAAGTTCCGTCAAACATATCTACATTGAGAATATTAAAACAAGCTTTCGCGTAAGTACAAAGTTTAAACATAGCAAAAAACCAATTTGCCGACAAATTCGATCGTTCTGTACTAAATATGGAATATAAATAACATAGCAATTAATAATTGCAAGGAACGCACATCAAATAAATATTATTTTACCCTTTCGATCAAAAGAAATTGGAATAAAAAAAGTAGGTTAGTTTATGTTTACATTTTTTTCAAATTGTTGATTTGATTTTTTGGCAATTTTGTTTCGCAACGAGTTTGCTCTTAATTTTATAAAATGACACGACTAAACCCTGGTACATGTGTACAAACAAACAAAAGTATTTACAGTGTCGTAAAAAATAAAATGGCGTGGCATTTTAACAAATTTTAACCTTTTTCTCAGTAGTGTTAGAATTAGGGACTATTTTGACAGTTTTGTAGCCTATGTTGTGATGGTCTTCCATTTAAAAATAAATTTTGGGCAAATGTTTAAAAACGAAATCTAGAAAATCAACGTTAATCTCTAGCGACTTAAAACTTGCACCTTCTGAATTGAATTTGATTTTGAAATTAATTTTACAACAAAATCATTAAAATTTTAACACCTTTAAGAAACAAGTTTCGATTTGGACGAATCTTTGCAAAATTTTAGAATTTTTGAAATTTTAATTTATATAACTTTCGCTACAAAATGAGCTATACTTTAAAAATTAAAATTATAAACACTAAAAAATAAACAAAAGAAAAATAGTTAAAACTTTTTGAACTGTCGCGACTCGCATGTATGTACATATTTACTTACAAATAGTTCGAATTCGTATATGTATAATTTTTTTTTTGTAAGCAAATCAATTGATCCACTTTAAAGATATTTTTAAAGTACTTCGGTTTTAGTTAGTTGACTTTGTAATTACTTTCATTAACATACATGGTCATCAATGTTTCCGACAGGGTACCTTAGTATATACTATGTACATACATATGTACATATGTATATGTGTGTATGTATGTACATACATATATATGATTATATTGATATGCAGTATGTAACTACATACATATGTACTGTCATATACTCATGCTTAACAGAACTCTAATCAACACTTAATTAACATTTTGTTTTTCTTTAATTTGCCTTTATTTTTCACAGTCCGCAATGCAAATTGACTTTAATTAACGTCACGTTGTTGACTGCAAAAATATACAAACGGGCACAACAAACATTTTCTACGCGTCATAACTCGCAGGCAAAATATAAATAATAAAATTAAATATGTGTGGCCTTAGATAAAAATACAGGCAGTTGCTTATGATATACATTTTGCTAATCCACCCTAAAGATTTGAAAAACTAACCGATTTATTTATTTATTTACCGTATGGAAGGATACGAAAACGCGCCATTACATATATTTGTACATATGTACATACATTCTTTATTTATTTATTTATTTAATATTATAGGCACAGTAAGGCACAAAGTCCTTCCGTTGTACGGATATTACATAGCTTATTTTTACATGACATTGAACTTAATCATAAAGAAATATCGTAAGTACTTTTCAAAAATAAGAAATTAAAAATAAATTACTGTACTTTTTGCCTCTTTGCCATTGGGAACTATTACTTCATTCATAGTTACTTTGGCGCCTGTTAAAAGCGCCTCTCCTGTCCCACCAGTCACATTTTTATATAATTTTTTCTTTTTTCTATAATTTATATGTACATATGTATGTATATGCCTAAGTATTCCATTTTGAAAGTCACACTTGTTCCAATAATATTTAAAATTCAAATATTTTCTTAAAAGGAATGCAATATATCCATGCTAAAAGCTACATTCCATCGTCGTATTAGTCCCGAGTCAAGTTCTGTAGTGAAATTTCCCACCAGTCACCATTGAGTGAATGACCTACATATATGTATGTTTCTTTATACATTTGTAAGTGCATAACTCGTATGAGGGCTGTACAATACAGTTCTCACAACAAACGAAGCTCGAGTTGAGCAAAAAAGGACAAAATTTTAAATGCAAATCCAGCGACGTGCGCGTTCTACTCTTTTGCACTTTTGCATAGCTTCGCACGACGATAACATAAAGACATATAAAATGTTAAATCTCTTTAAACAGAAAAAAGCATTTTAATAAACCCCGCTATTTCTTCGAGTAATTCATGCGTTACATAAGGATGTGTAACATTAGCGGCAATAAAGTTTCATTTCATTTTCACAAATGTAATTTTCATAAAGACCTCAAATCCTAAGTGAAGATAAGGAACCGGACTTCAGAATGAATCAAAATCTTTTTTGAATTTTCCATAAAATTGAAAGGCTCGAAAAAGTTTAATAATTTCAAGGAAAAGCAAAAAAAAAAACTAGAAGTATAAATTAAAATTTTCCGACTTAAAAAAAGCTAACTCTAACAAAGGTCAAAATGTCAAGACTGGTTAGAAAAAAAAATACAATCACTCTTTATTTTTTAAATTTTCCTTCAAGAATTTGGGAGGATTTCCGATTCATAACGAAGGGAAAATACATTGGATTCGGTAACGAAGGTTCCGTTGTGTTGGAGAAATATTTCCTACCTCGGGTTTAAAAAACAATCGTATAGTTTAAGGAGAAGCTCGGCCAAACCCCGAGCTACATTGGAAAGACATAATGCATTTTTTAAGGTGTAAATCAATGTTACTGATTATTTATATTTTTCTAAAAACAAATTTAAGTATTATGTGTATTAGCAATATACATATGTACATATGTATGAATGTATGTACATATGAATAAAATTTAGTCTGCGATATTTCCGATGCATTGAATATCGATATAATTTTAGTAGATGCCGATATATCGAATTTTCATTGTCGATACGCATCCCTACTTTACAGAGTGTAAAACACCCACTTACTTAAGTGCATACTTCGCACAACTTCCCATAAAATTTGAATTGTCAAATAGAAATCTGTTTAATGCGTTTCACCTGCATCTTATAAAAAAATGTGCAATCTGTTTAATTTTGATTTGCGAATTTCGCAAAAGTTATGCGAAGTACCTATGCATGATCAGCCCTTGACACCAGATTCACAAATACGCTAGTAAGGCCTGTTTTTCAGTTCAAGTTGAACTCTGTTTTTCGTTTAAACTCAGTATGCAGTTTTTCAGTCAACTCTAAACGTAGTTTAAACGGCCGAACTGTCACGGTTAACGTAAAGTTTAACTTATCAGCTGCGTGCTGACAATTTCGTTTTGGTTACAACAAATTTAATTGAGCGCAAGAAAACTTATGCCCGAATTCAGTAAGCAGTCTCAGTCTCTAATAGAGACACACGTCACAATTTTAGACCAGTTGGCATTCATTAGTCTCAAAAAAATGTCCCTAAATAGTCACCTAGCTCATTTTGATACTTGAGATGATACAAAGTTACTGAATTCGGGCATAAGTTAAACTTTAAACTGAGTTTAAACCAGCACTGAAAAAACTGACCCTAAGATGAGCTGATATGAAGCTTTTTGTTTTGTGGGAGCGCTGTCAAAATGCGCATATTTTAAACATTTTTCACAACAGACACTCTGTAAGAAATGGCATTTAGGAGTTTTTTATTGCATTTTTGGAGATTTTTTTCGCCAGCTTTGTGGTATGCAAACAGTATAAATGAAAACGCAATAAAAATAAGAATAAATCACAAATATATTAAATCAACATGATCACAATTATAAAATACTTCATAATTTGCAAATGTACATATAATATCTAACATATATGTAATTATAAAAATTTATGCGATGAACATGCGTGTATTTTAAAATGCAATATATAAAATAAAACATAATTTTTTGCCTGTAAATCATAACTCTTTATGCTATGTTATCACTAAAACATTTAATTCTCAATTTAAAGATTTCTACACGTATTTCATCAAATAATAACATTAGCTAGGTCTTTCATCCAAATAAAAAGACAAAGATTCCAAGAGTCTTTTTGCGTGCCAGCCCATGATTGGGATTTGATTCCATCCCAAAAATTCAATTTCAAGGATTTTTTGACTTGGGGGAAAAAAAGGGGAAGTTTGGTATCATATTATCTATGTATGCCGTAGTTGCACAGATCGTATCCCAATTGTGCTACCTCACTAAATTGAACGAGAGTCACTGAGTCAACTTGCAACCCGAGCCTAAATGCAATTAATTCATTAAACCCTCTGTAAAGTAAGAGGGCTTTCCAAAAATTCCGAACAAACGAATACACGTTGAACGGGGAATTTGTTTGTAATGGTGTCAGCATAAATACCCTCACTAAACGCTCATTGGGTATTATGCTCCCCACGACAAGGAAGACAGACCGCGACAGCAATTCGAAACTTATACTTGCACACTTACAAAACGGTTGAGAATTGCTGTGGCAGGCATTTCTGTGTCTGCAGCAAATAAAAATGTGTGTGTGAGAAGATCACGAATGCCAACTAAATCTGATTGAAAAATTACTATCTTTGCTGGATAAAAAACTGGTTTTTAGAAATTTGCCACATTCGTAAAATTGTGGATGGAATAATGGATGCAATTCAAATGAATTGACTAAATGAATGATGGATTTGGCAGAACTAAATTGTCGATCATGTCTGCTTTGATAATTAATAATTAAGACGAAAAGAGAGACAAACGAAAAACAAAACCAAAATACCAAATTTAAATTTCCCAAATATTACAACCAAATTTTATAAACTTTCTCAAAATTTCAAACTTTTTAATCGGACTTTTCGGCAATGCTCCCTCAATTTTAGTGCAAGAGGTTGTGGTGCAAGTTCGCGTCCATTTTTCATAATTTTTTTCAACAATTCATTTTCAAGGATTTTCTGACTTCTTGTCTATCAATTCAGTAAACTATCAAATGAACGAAAGTGTTTGTTTTTCGAATGGTGATTGTCCTCGGCAGGCTAAGTAAATTTTTTTATGAAGCAAATGTTTTGTTATGAATCACTTTATCTAACTTCCATATAGTAATCTTATTTCTATTTCCCATTTCGAACTTTCTTGCTGACAACTATTTATGTACAAATCTATGTAGTTATGTAAAACGCCTATGCAAAATGCAATCCTCAAATTACTTGTGAGTCTATTCAGACCATCTAACTTACTCGTTCATAAGTCTGCGTTCGAGTTGTTAGGCAACTCTGTAACCGGTAAAACGTGGAACGTCTGCAACGTGACTAGAAACCATTGCCAACCATCACTCCTCAAAATCCTGTTCGAACACACAGAAGAGTGTCGATAAATAAAGCGGTAAAAAATCCTTTGGACTTGTGCAATCAGCGCCCAACCCAGCAACGCAACGGCATTGTGTCAAACGGTTATGCAGACAGGTAGGCGTTCAGGAGGCAAGCAACGTGACCTGAATGGCTGTTAAGAGAATTTGATTCAGTTGAATTTCTTTGATTTCATAAGGAACAATTGTTTCGTGCGCGAGTGTTTTTTTTTTGTGTTTATGGCTGTGTCCGTCAGCCTGTCAGGTTCATACGTAAACATAACTTCCACAATAATTCAACTAATACCGCTATTATGTATGGAGACTAGCAGGAGAATTGTAGCCGTTGGGCAACCATACTAAAATTTGCATTACGCATGGTAATCCGCTACTGGCCACCGGCTACTAAAAGTATGTACATAAATGTTTTCCATTTAAAATGATCTTTATATTTTTTTACGTTAATTCCCATTCACATTTGAACAAAGGTGATCGTGTCTACGTTTTTCTGTATACTGCGATCAATCACTATACATAATACGAAGAACGGTTTTAGTAGTCGTGGCTAGTAGACCAGCAATTATACACTAGTCTCCTTACATAATAGGGGCATAAGCAGGCCCGTAGCGTAACTCAGCCTCAGGCACGTTACGTGACCGATTTTGTAAACCCAATATAGTTATTTACGCCAATTATAGGAAAGTTCAATTATTTTGATTCTAGACATGAATGTGAAATTTTAAGGTAAACATAAGTTTTTTAATGTGGATATAATTAAGAAATTAAATGATGATTTCTGAAAAAAATGTATGGAAATAAAAGCTTTTATTATAAGCAAGGAAGAATGTCTTCATTATGTAATACCCAAAAATTATATTAAATTAGTGGCCACTGTGGTCGTGTTGGTAGCGGTGCGTGCTATGCCGCTGTGTTAGAGGTTCGAATCTCAGACAGGCAAGTAAAATCTTAATCATAGAAAAAGTCTTTTTTCGAATAGCGGGCACCCCTCGGCAGGCAATAGCAAACCTCCGAGGAGGGTGTTTCTGCCTCGAAAAAGCTTCTCATTAAATACACCTGCCATTCGGAGTCGGAAAAAAATTGTAGGTGCCTCTATTTGGGGTGTAATATAAAGACGCACACCACAAATGGTAGGAGAAGCTCGGCCAAACACTGAGCTATATATGTACATAGAAAATTATTATTATTATTATTAAAATGTATATTCAATAATTTTACAGTGAATTATGTTTTTTTATTATATTATATTGAAAAATTGTCGTTTCCGAGAACTTTTCCCAGGGGAGGCAAAAATTGCTTCAGGGGAGGCTATGCCTCGTCTAGCCTCATTGACGCTACGGACCTGGGCATTAGTTTATAAAAGCTTCGAGTTTTTTGAGTATTAGCAGTTTTGCAGCTCATTCATTTTGTTTGTCGTGGGCTATGCTTTCACTTTTGTTTGTCTTACAATTTTTCTTCCGTAAAAACCCTAGCCACTGACCTGCCTTTCGTCTGCACAACTGTTTACCTGCTGGGACATTATTCTGTTGCTTTTCAATGCATTTTTATAATATTGCCTTTTATGTATGTATGTGTTCGTAAGTAACAACAACAAAATTATCACCGAGCTGACGTCAATACTGGCGTCGCAACCAAGTCGACTTAATGATCGATTTAAAAAATGAGTATATTTACTTGAATGTAAGCAGTGATCGAAGAACGGCATTCTTGATCGAATAACTATTTTTTCCGAATTGTACAAATAATAAATTTCGAAACAAATTCGATCTGATATTGATTGTCGTGGTTCGTGAAATATGTACATACATACATATATGAATATCACACATGATTTTAAAAAGCAATAGATGTTATCTAAAACCGCACATTTATCGGCAAATAATAGTTGCCTCATCGATTTTTTATGATGCAACGAATACAAAACCGTTAAATTTCGGCACACAAGGATGTAATGCATCAATCATTTCAACGTAACAATTTTGGCCGGTAGCAACAGTCTTCTATTTTACCGTTGAATTTTGACTGAAATAATTTGTTATTAATAATTTAAATAATTAATTTTTCTGTTTTATATAACATTAAGTTTATAAAATGTAAACAACAAACGGATCCATATTGATTGGCCGATACAGGAGCAGACGGTCTCAGAGTTTTGCACAGATATTTGGGATTTACAAGAAGTCGCTGAAATGGTGCATCAACTTAGCAAATAGGGTCTTAGTCTAACTCACACCGTTTACCTGACAGGTCACTTTAGGCTGATCGCCAAATAGGACTTTGAGAAAAGGGATTTCAGGTTTTCTGGGCAGGAGCAGGAAGCCTTTGAGAATACATATGCATACAAATCTATAAAAGGTCTTAGATTTATGTATATAGTGCATACCCCGAAGAACTATTTATAAAATGTCTTAGGCTGGAAATACAATAGGTTCAGTATAATAGATTTAGTCAGACCGCAGCTGTTGTATTTGTCCTAATAATAATTGCTGCTCTGAAACTTATGGAGAGTGGTATTTTGAAAAAAAAAAAGTGTCAGTTCATACATCCAAGTGATAGAAGTCCGAGCACTCGCCATAAATAACGTATCCATTATGTCTTGCGACAAATATGCAATATATATATATTTTATTTTTTATTTGTTATTGCCTTCGTATATTCTATTGCAATCGCGCTTGAACAAGTGCAATCGCCAAGTGTCTCTGAAATGAACGATTTAAATAACGCTAAGCTTAAAAATGGCGGGTAAGGCAGGGCGAAAAACACAAAAGTTGAATGTTGATTAATCTTCTCAATGATTGTTCATAGAAGCAATATTGTAAGCTTTCTACTACTTTGTAAATATACTTTTATTGTGATCACAAGTGGTATTCTTTTTACATTTCCCTTGCCATTTGCTCGCCCTAATGCGCTTGCAGTTGATTTTTTCAGCACCAGTACCCCTTCGATGCCATTTCAATATTTATCTGTGTATATATTTAGTATACCTGCATAGCTAATGTACATACTATGTATATACATATGTATCTCGAAGCAATCGCTTTTGCATGCAATTTACGTTTTCCACGAATAAACACAAATTGCCCACTACGAATTGAATTGATTATCATTAATTATTTCTATCTTTACTTTGCTTTTATTTTATTGTTTTATTCGTTGCACCTCCTTAGCGTTGTGCTGCATTTGCTTAGTCGGCTGACTCACCCATTTACATACATACACACTTACATACATTCACATACAGTGGGCGACGCAACTTTGCATACGCTGAACTATTGTACAACAGTTACATGTTTTTAAGATAAATATATTGAATATACTGAACTGGGGTTCAGTATGAATGCCTTAAAATTTTAAACTATTTTATCCATGTTTGAAAGATTCCGGGCATACAGCAGTTTTTTTTAGACCATTAAATTTTAGTGAAAGTTTCAAATCGCTCCAAATTACCGTTGATTTTTGAGATATTTTTTTGCCGATGTTCTTCTCTTGATGGAAAACTTTGAAATTTGCAAAATGTCGAAAATTTCAGTTTACATGATTTTAGTTTAATAGATGCAGAACTCTTATTTAATTAAAAATAACATGAAATATATTTTAAAATTGTAAAATAACTCAGTGTATACAACGTTTTGTCGCCCACTGTACAAACATATATTCATGTATGTATGTACATATGTGTGTTATATGTGTATGTATGCATGCATGTACTTGGCGTGCGGTTAGCCTTAGTCCACAGTTCAACGCCACCAATAGTTAAAGCATTCGGGCCGAAATCTGCATCTTTAAGGCATACGAAAATGAAAATTTAAAATTGATCGAAATGCTGTTTTTCTGATTTGCCAAGAGTACTAGAGACCTTTGAATAAATAGCTTAAAAGGGGCGCCTACAAAGTAAATTGACTAGCCAGTAGCTACCTTGGCGAAATGTGTTGTAGGCAAAACGAACTTTCAACGATATCTTAGTTTGATTAGCTAACTTTTATTGTTCGAAAAGATTTCCATGGTTTTCGGTGCGCTTTGATCTATTATTTTTTTTTTCTATTTATATACATACGTAATATATAGAATTTACATACAATTATGCACAACATAATAGTACGAATATTAAGACATTTAAAGAATATTTGAATTAAAAAGTAGTTGATTATGTAGCAAATAGCATATGTTCATACATATGTATGTACATACATATATACATAGCTCAATTTCAAACATTTCTTTGCATTTTTATAATCACAGTAATCACGATTTCAAGCAGCCGAATATACATATGTACTATGTACATATGTACATATGTACATATGTATGTTACTGAGTAAAAGTAAATAATACAATTTTAAATATTTCTTGCTCGTGTAATTTGATTATCAGCTCTGTGAGCAATTTAGGAGGGAATTGTTTTGCATCCTACCGATGAGGAAATAAAATATACGAAAGTCATTTCATATAAAAATTTATTGCACGACTTTTCAAACGTGTAAATATTGCCTTTCTTCTGAACTCAGGCGTCAAAAATTTTGGTTTTACAAGTAAAAAAAAAAACGTTTTAGAATATTTAAGAGAAACATTAAATTGAGAACTCATGTGATATTTATAAATTCATAAAGACGGTCTTGAAGTGATAACAGCACAGATTAATTGGTAGATTTCCCTAGACTTATATGTATATGAAATATCTGTGTGCTGTATATTCATACATATGTATATAGTACATACTTACATATATATATATATATATAGTATATATATATATATATATATAGTACATACATACTTATATAGTTTGAATTAATTAATAAGGGAAAAGTGACCATATAGTGTGTAAAGAATTTATATTGTTTTATGCCTACAATATTCGAATTTAATTTTTATAAGCATTTTCTTTCATTTACGCAATCCAAATATCAACCATGTAATAAATACAGATTTATGGATTGTTTTAATGATAACTGTTCCTATGTAGGCAAGAAATATTTCAAAGTTATAAATTTAATGGGACCAGAGCCCTAATAGAAATCGAAAAATATATTTACACTAGCCAATTATTATGTTTAAAAAAATATTCTCTTGACAACTAGAAAAAGTGCGATAGAAACCATTTTTTCAGAGGTAACTTGTAGGGGCTTGGAATTTGCAGTAAAATTTAATGTGCTATAAAACTGCATACTCAAAAAGTTTTTGATGAAATTTTGTTAAAAAAAAATTAAATTAGAAGAAAAATAAATTGTCCAAATACATATGTCAAATACATTCAAATACATTCATATACAAACATTCTTATCTAAATGCATATGTACATTTGTACATATGTACATACATACATGTACATACATATGTACATACTCGTCTATATGTAAATGTATATAAATATGCAAGACTCTGCTTGGACGAATGTAGGCCAGAAAAATATAGGCAGCACATTATTTTCGACGCCGCTAACGACAAAAAAAATTAAAGGAAGATACATACATATGTATGTATAGGGAAGCCCCATAATATTGATTGGAACTACATTGTACATAGTTTCTTATAATATGTATATGTATGTATGTATATGTAACACTCATATGTATGTATGTACATATGTACACTCGTATTAAATATTACAAAAAATTTCGGCTACTGTTTCGGTTTAAAAACAACTATCGTTATAAAGAATATGCTCTAAGCCAAGATATCTTCCCTTGTGTTTTAAGGTATACACAAGTATGATACTATGTACATACATATATGAAATATTTCAATATGGTGTTTAAATAATTTTCAAATTTACCTTCATTTTAGGTGGTGGTGCCATCGAGATGGAGCTCTCAAAAATCCTTCGTGACTATTCACGAACCATCGCCGGAAAGGAACAGCTATTGATTGCCGCCATTGCCAAAGCTTTGGAGGTGATTCCACGTCAACTGTGCGATAATGCCGGTTTCGACGCCACTAATATTCTGAATAAACTGCGTCAAAAGCATGCACAAGGTAAGATACTTTAATATTTCGAAAACAATTTGTACATACATATGTAGATATATATTTGTGCTGCAAAATTTAAAAAATGTCATAACTCAAAAAACCAACAATTGAAAAAAAAGTAATCTTGGAAAAAAGTAGTGCAGCCGCTGAACTTTTTTATGATATCAAAAAATTTTTCAGCATTCAGCATACTTTTCATTTAATTACTTTTTTAACGTATCCCTGTGGAAGTTTGATATCGAATATTGCACAAACTTATTGCAATTTTGAAAAGGAAAATGTTTGTATTCAATTAAAAATGAAAAATCAGACAATCAATTTATTTGTGAACGAAATAAACAATTTTTGGAAAGGGAATTGACACATTTAAACAATCTTAACTAACTACTTAAAGCAATTAAATATACATTTGTAATTGTCATTTATCAATATTTTATTTTATTTGTGGCCTTTTTTTAACAATAATATCGTGCCAAATCTTAAAGCAAGGTTCCTCGCAGAGCCCCGGCATACCAGGGCAGATTCCACAACAAAACTGTGAAAAAATTAGAAGGCCTCCCTTAAAACAAATTCGACATCGTTTTTTTACTAATTTCCCCTTGGATCTTGGTATATCCATGGGACAGTGTGCTTCTAAATTCAACTCTTGTTGGATCGTTAAATTCAAGACCTCGTCGTTTTTCGTTGCAGTATTAATTGTATTTGGAATCATTCTACTGGCGCCGTTGCATTTTCGATTTTCATCTGGATTCAGTAAAGACTGAATAATTTCCTGCCGAAACTGATTATATGAAATCGCGCTATTTTTGTTGAGCAGATAACTGTTAAGTAAAATCAAATGTATGACATAGAGCATTAAGCGTCTGTCCCACTTAATTTCCGTGCGCTCCAAGGCCAATTGGTAATCCACCATATGTGCTCGTATTTCCGAGTCTGTCTTCAATTGCCTATTGATTTCTTTCAATAATTTTAGGTCATGATAAACTGACATTTCACTACGGTAAATAGCGATGCAGTCCGAACTATAGAAATACGTGCATTTCCCTCGACGTCGGCTCTTACCCATCAATATAAAGCCCGAATATCTGGTTTCAAATTCATATTGATCTAGATTCTTTAGAACCAATTCTTTGCTATTACCGAAAGTTTTATTGTCTAAAAATCCCGTGGAATAAGTTCCGAGCTTGCTTAGCTCCAAGCAAAGTGCATAGCTGCCATAATATTTGGAAGCGAAAACAATATGTCCTATAAATTTAGTAGATACAGGCGTAAATAAAACGTAAAATTGAGAATGTGATTTTAAAGAAAAGTTACCTTTCCCAAATTTTTCCTTTAGCAATTCTATTGCTGTAGATAGTCGTTGAACAACGCGCGCTTTTGGATTGTTTGCCACCGGTTTTCGTTGAGGTTCTTCGAGATCTGCTAATATTTTAAGTATAAGGCCGGATTGTTCAGTTAAAAAATGTAACTTGACTGCATTACGGCGAAACTTCTGACTCATTTCATTTTCCCATTTTAGCTTGCCTTTCCAATAAATGAGAGGATCCTTTAAGACTATACTTTCACCGCAGTTGTAAATGGATTCCATGCGATTATTGAATAAACACAAGAGGGGTTTCAAATCATAGAATATGTCTGTCTTGTCATGGTTATTTAGAGAATTATGGTCATCTTGAAAACATTCAAAGTTGAAAACTTCCAGTATAAATTCAAAACGATGCAAACTCATTTTTGTAGAAAATCCATTTAAGCAGTGATACGATTTATGTGCCCAGTATTCCGCTAAGGTTGACAGTTGCATTGAACCCATTTGTAAACTGATTCCAATGAATATACTAATTTCTTTCCATGTAAATGGCTTGGGGTAGGCTCTTCTCCATTTCTGTGAGCTTTTCACAGCTTCCCGAGCACGTTTGTTGCAACTTTCAGTCAAATTCTTAAAGAAGTTTTGTTTACCGAGAATATTATAAAAGTAATACGTATTCCAATGAGAAGTTGGGCCATCTTTGAGAGATCCCTTCGAGTTCTGGTTGAGGAAAACTTTTCTTGGAATTGTAGAGTTTACTAACCACTCTGGATCGTACATGTCTGCCATTTCGTCGTCTGTCATATAAGAAATGTTAAAAATCAAATTAATAAATCTTAGTTGGTTTAGTTAGCATTTAAAGTATTGCGTACTGCATATATGTAAGTATGTATGTAAAGAATTTCGCACCCTTTTGAACTGGGACTTAACAGTAACAATTTCTATTTAAAAAAAACGGCATCAATTTAATTGAATTGAATAATATTTATTTTTGATTTTTATTGAACTTTAAAACCGAAAATATTTGTTCCTTTCCCATTTTTAAAATGAAAATCAGAAATAATCGGTATTTTCTGAATCATCATCGAATAACAAAATAAAAATCAGGAATGTGTGTTATTTTTAATTGTCATAAAAATTAGAACAAAAATAATCATTCTCAAATTCGATTATCAGTAGAAAAAAAATATTTGATATACATACATTTCAACATTCTCTTTATAGTGAATTGTTCAATAGCTATTTATGTACATACATATGTACATACATACATCAAAAACTGTTATATTCGGTCATTGCAATTGAAAAAAAGCCATTTATTTGGCTTCAAAAAGTTTTTCTTTGAACACATTAATCCTGATATTTCATAAACAAAGATTATGTTTAAAACAGATTTCTGTAAAGATGATTTCATAAACGAAATTTGTTTAATATTTTGAATTTAATTTATTTGTAGGTAAAATTAATTAACTTTAATTACTTTGTCAAATGTACATTACGGGCTTTCAAGAGCACAAATCAACAAAAGATCGTTTTTTAACGGTAAAGAAAGAATTTCTGAGTGTTTGACAAATTTCATGCATCGATTGTTTTTAACTCGAAAAGATCCGCAAGGAGAATAGTATTACTTCCTAAATATTTTTGAGTGTCGCACCTAAGCGGTTTTTTGAGTGCTCGTAGTATGCAGTGCTTATTTTCAATTTAAGTATAAAAAGTAAAAATTTCAAGAGGGTAAAAACTGCCATATTAAAATTGGTATTTACACACATTTTACTTATGCATATGTATATGTGTGCATATGTATATACATACATTAATATACATATGTACATACATACATTAATATACATATGTACGCATACATAATTTTGGCCAGCTCAGGTAAAATATCTCAATATTTTAACTTACCGTCTAAAATTTCATAATCTTCGAAATCTATATCTGAATAGCCATCTTCATCCGAATCAGTTTCTTGCATATCGATCAGATCTACGTCGAAATTAAAATCCGATTCATTTATCGCTGCCGGCTTTAGCTTTTCTCGTATATTCTTGTAATCGGATGATTCTCTCTCTTCGATAATTTCGTATGTGACTTGGCTACTGTCTCGCAAATCCGATTCCGATGCCGAGGCAGTCGACGAATTCACCGTGTTTGCTGGATTATGGCTGAACCATTGTTGTATCTCTTGTAGACCTGGTTTGATATCACAAATATTACTTTCGTGTTCTTTGAACGCTACTGCTTCATGGTCTAAGATTTCGATTTTGACCTCTTCCAAAGGTAGAAACTCAGCTTGAGCCAACGCTGCAGTGGCGAAGTCAGCGTCGGCGGCCGACCACGTGCACTTTTCATTTGCTTGTTGCTGCGACTCTGGCTCTGCCATACGCCGCCGCTTTTGTGTTCGTCGCATTGTGTGTTTTATGCACTGCATTCAGAAGTCAATATCCACAATAAATTTTTTCGCATTTCACTAAGTGAAATTAGTAGGCTTTACATTGTTTTCCTTATCTTATATTTGGTTTAAATTAACATATTTTGATAGCATTTAAGCAATAACAATATTTTAGCACACAGTTTCAGAATGGAATAGACATTCGTGTTGTTTCGCTGATACACTTTAAATATTTGTGTCTCACGATGCGGCGAGCAGCGTTCTCTATCCATTGTTCACTGATGCTTGTGTGTGCTACTCTTCGCGCATTTATTAGTTATGTAATGCGTCTCTTTCGCACTAGAGCTATGAAAGCAGTACGCATAGTTATTGTATTGTTGTCTCCTTCATATTTTATTAGCTGTCTCAATAGAACCTATAGTAAAAGAGTTCACTATACATAGCTATGGTGTAATAAGCACTGAACTCATCAAGCATTTTTCCTTTTCTCGTGTCTATATTTTCTAAATCCATCTCGTCATTCAATTATCAAAGGTCCTTTAATAAAGCAATTGTCTCCCTCTCTCATGGCAAATCGGTTTCATCACAGTCGATAGTTTCGAAAATAAACTATCAATACTCCCGATAGTATCTTAAAAAAAGACCATAGACAGGTTATTCAAACATTATATCATTAGTAAACTGATGGTATTCCTAAATGTTTCTGAGTATATACACATTGAAACGGTTTTTTTTTTTGTTAAACAGTTTTTGCAGCATTGTAGTTAAAATATTTGAATACCAAGAGGTTTTTATGTGAGAATATACATACATATGTAGCTACATAATTGTTTTCATTGGTTTCCTTTTCACAAGGGGAAGGAAACGTCAGCCAAAGTAATTTGTAATTTATCTAGTTGAGGATTAAATAGTAAATTCAATGGGATTAAATGGGATTCCGAAACAAAAATAAACAACTTTTTTTTAGAAATGCAAAGTAGAGATGTTCGAAAAGTTTTTTTTGAAAACCGATTTCTATCGGATTCGGGACTTATACAAACATTATTGCATAATAAAGATCTGAAATTCTATGGAATTTAATTTGTAGTTTTCTGTATTCCGGTTTGAATAAATCCGCCAAAGTATTAGTTAACGAAATTTTAATTTTACAAATATTTAAAACTAAAACCGAAGATTATACTTTTTGGCATCTATCTCCCATATTTAATTCGATCTTAACTACAATGTGGGATATATTTATCAGAAAACCTTTTGTCGAGTCAAAGTTTATCGATTTTCTGCATTCTTTATCGCTCTTTCAAAATGCGAACCTTTGAAAACTGAGTTCAAGTAGTCTGAAGAAGTCACAATAATATGTAACTTGTATCGCAAATACAACCATCGGAAATTCAATCATTAATAAACGAAAATTTAACAACGCTATTTTTCGAGTATATAGTTCGTATGTAGTATGTTTGTATGTATGTATGTATGTATGTATGTAGGCTTATATAAAAAGCAAAAGTCACGTAGACACAGGCCACACAATCAGTTATACGAGGTTGCGTGTGTAGATATTGGTAATCAAAAGTTAAAAAGAAAACGACGAAAAATACACATGTTGAAAATACGGCCTCAATAAAAAATATCGTATTTATTTACATACGAATGTATGTATGTATTTATGTATGTACATATGCATTTAGTATACGAATACGTTAGGGTGTTCCTCTGGTTTAAGCATTATTAAAAAACAATTGCACAAATAGAATTATGAATAGATTTTAGTACAAAAATTATGCCTACTTTTAGCCTTATATTTCCACTACAATTTTATATTTAACAAATTGTTATCAAGAGTGTTAACCTCAATGGCTTTCTGACAAAAACAATTCGTTTTCGGATAAATTATTTCTGGCGAATCAAAACGTGTTAGTAACAACTACAAGGAAGTGGTTAGTAAAACGTAAAACACCAACAAAACGGTCGTATTCAATTTTGTATTCGATAAATCGATTTCTTTCAAAAAAAACGGCAACGGAGAAGTTCGAAGACAACGAGCTATGAAACTTTTTAATTTTTATTGTAATGTGTGTCATTTGCCGCCCTGCTAAGATGCATCGAATTGCTGTTTGTACAAGAGTAGATTTCAGTTGAGTTAACCAACATTAGATAAAAAAATGAAGTCGGCGCTGAAGCCAACATCGTCGTCATTGTCTGGTTTTGCAATTACAAATATATTATATACATACATACGTACATATGTGCATATGTATGTGTATACATACATACATATATATTTCGCCACTGTGACCGTTTTTGGCTCTTATAAACCCTTGCTTGTAGACTATACATATGTATGTGAGTCGCATTATTTGTTTATCTCAACGTTTTAAAAATATTTTTAACCGTCTGATCGTTTGCACTAAACATATGTACATACATAAATACATATGTATGTACACATACAAGGTAATCCTTAGTAACGTCATCCGCGAATTCTGAAGCGTTCACCTCCCAAATGAGACCCAAAATACAAAAAATTAATAAATTTAAATTTCATCTCTTTATTCCTCGTGATTATGGGAAAATTTGGGTATTTAGGCACGGTTTTTACGTGAAATTAAGAGCCATAAAAATTAAATATCGCCAAAAATAGATTCAGAAATAGTTTTTTTTATTTTGTTTTCATTTATCACTTTGTAACTAATATCTAAAAAGAAAAGTACATATCTCTCTTTCGATCGTGCCAAATTTTAAAACAGGGTGTTACACATAGCCCTGGCATGCCTGGGCATATTCTACAGCACAGCTTAGAGAATGTAACCAGACCACTTTTGGCACAAATCCTGCATCGCTTTTTTACACCTCTCCCCTCAAGTTTAGGTACCTCCATTAGGGTGTGCTCTCTTAACTTTTTATCTTTAATTACGTGTTGTTCATCTGCGAAATGTGCATCGCTTTGATTTTTATCATCAGTTATGTTCCAATCAAACCTCGGATTTAAAAATGCCATGGTAATTTTTTGTCGAAACGTCTGATATGAAATCAAAGGAGGTTTATGCAATGCAATTCCCCTTTCCGCATGGGTATTATAGATGACGAAGGCGTTTAGCAAAATCAGATTCATGACGAAGATCATTAAACGTTTGTCCCACTTGATTTCGGTTTGTTCTAAACCCAATTGGTATTCCAACATATGTTCACGGATATTTACGGTTGTTCGCAACTGCTGATTAATTTCTTTCACTAATTTTAGCTGGCCATTCGTCTGAAGTTTTTTTGGAGAAATTACAAGACAGTCAGAACTATAGAAATATAAACTTTTATTTTGACATCGACTTTTCGCCATCATCATAAAGCCAGAATATCGGGCTTCCCATTGATATGGTTCTAGATTCTTGAGAACTAATTCCTTGCTGTTACCAAATCGTTCGCGGTCCAAAAACCCCGACGAATAGGTGCCGAGATTAGCAAGCTCCAAACAAAGAGCATAGCTGCCATAATATTTTGACGCGAAAACGGTGTGTCCTATGGAAAGGTTTTTCAAAAAATGAACTATGTATGTAAAATAATAAAATAATGTTTACATTTCGTACTTTTAATATTTCATGTTTACCTTTATGAAACTTCCCGTTAAGTAATTCCATTGCCGTTGCTAGCCGTTGAACTACAAGCACCCTTGAGTTTTGGGCGAGTTGCATTCGGTCTGGACCTTCTGTCTTTACTAATTCTGCTAAGAATTTAAGTACCAGGCCGGATTGTTCAGTTAACAGATGCAACGCGACTGCATTAGAGCGAAACTTTTGACTAATTTCATTTGCCCAACTTAGCTTGCCTTTCCAGTACATAATTGGCTCATTTAGGGTTATTCGTTGACCAGAATTGTAAACGGATTCCATGCGTTCATTGATGAATTCGAGCAGAGGTTTCAAATTAACGAATTTGTCATTTATTTGATCGCCATTTTTAGTAATTTTCTCTTCAGTTAATAAACTCTCGAAATTTAAATATTCGAGTATGAGCCGAAATCGGTCCAAACTCATTTTGCTGGAGAAGCCACGAAATCCCAGTTGGTTATGGCATTCCCAATATCCGGCTAATGTCGTAAGTTGTAATGAACACATTTGCAAACAAATGCCGTAGAATATACTCATTTCATTATCGGTAAACGATTCGAAGTGTAGTAACCTTATAGATTCTTGAGCGCGCCTGTTGCAACATTCAGCCCAGCTTTTAAAGAAGTTAAGACCGCCGAGCAATTTGTACAAATAATATGTAGGAAAATGGGATCTGTGAAAATTTTCGAGCGAGCCTTTGTAATTTTTGTTGGAAAACACCTTTCTTTCAACCTCCAAATTTTTTGACCACTCTGGGGCATACATATCCAAGCTGCCATCGCCTGTGAAATAAATTTACTTATATATTACTACCATTCGTTATAGAAATATACTAATTATTGCTCTTTCGATTGAAGCACTGCACAGATGTAGCATCTGAATCTGGCGATTGCAAATTGTAGGGTGTTTATCATATAAATCCAAGTTTCTAAGTTAAAAAAGAACAGGTGCTTTAGAATTTGTTCATTTGCCGTATAGTTGCTAGCTGACTTCTCCTCTAGCATTTTTGTCATGATTTACTAGTGGCTTAGGACTAACTGACTCACCCTCGTATTATAATTTTAATTTCAGGTATTTTACTTACATTCTATTAGTTCGAATTCTTCGTCGAAGTTGATATCCGAGTAACCATCTTCATCCGAATCGGACTCTTGCATATCTATCTCATCGGCATCAAAGGTAAATTCTGGATGTCCTACATTTGCCAGTTTAAGTTTTAAAAGTGACATAGAAGTCGACGTTGGCGCGTCTTCCGTTAGTTGACATGGCCATTGTTGTTGTATTTCATATACATCTGGCTTAATGTCGTCAATGATGCTCTCGTCGTCTCTTTCCATTTTTACCTCGGTTTCCGACGTCTCCATATCTATTTCACTCACCACTGACAGACACTGGTTATCAACCGCCGCTACCGATGACGCTGCTTGTGTTGACGTCGTAGCCGGCGCTGGTGGTGTTTGGCTCCTATTAACATCGAGTTTTTGCTTTTTTGATACTGGCGCACGGCGTTTTCTAGTGCGTCGCATAACTTCTTCTGGCAGTATATTCTTTTTAAAACGAGTTTCTTACTTTAAGCGGTACACTTTTAATTGGTCCCCGAAAACTTAAAACTAGCAAAGTTTTTACTTCTTTTAAAATAAACAGTAATAATTGAGTGTATCTAGCAAACCACGTAAATATGCCGGGTTGTTGGTTTAATACTAAACCATCTACATATGTATAGAACAAAGATGGATGAACTGCAAAATTGAAAGCTAATCTACATATATTTGTATGTAGGCATCTATCTGCCTTTGTCTCTTTTACCGAAGTAAGCACACAGAAGCACGATTGAGGCTTTCCCTTTCGCGCAGCTGTTTAGCCAGACCAAAGTAGCTGTTATTTGTATGATGTATTCAGCGTACATGCATACATACTTATCTTTGTCTTTAGCACAGACATATGTATGTATCTCCAATGAATGCAGTGTATTTGCTCTTTTTAAGCAGGAAACTATCAACCTCGATTGCCATATGAAATATATGCTGTAGGGAACTTCATGTTTACTAATGAACCAGAATAACACCAATCAAAATCAGTGTTGCCAACTCACAGTTGTTCTTGCTAAATCTGGAGTTTTCTAAAACTCAAAATTAGTTGTACATGCTTTTTGTTTTCTTTTAATTAACTACTTCCTTCTTTTCTAAAAATAATTTTGCGTTCTAAACACTGAAAGATGCAGAATGACAAAAAGAACAACGAATTTTACTTGACATTTAGAAGAAAAAAAACAATTTACTTTTTAGTTAAATTTACTTTTATATCTATATATGTATGTATGTATTTATTTAGTCTTAAAGCAACAACTTTTACGGGATGTAAATTTTCAATTATTAAACTGCAGCACTGGTGGCCATCTCCGATTTCCTTAGTTGATCGTGCCACATCTTAAAACAGGGCGTCTCGCACAAGCCCGGCATTCCTGGGCATATTTTACAAGAGTACTTTGAGTAGGTCGTAAGACCACCTTTGCGGCAAATCTGGCATCTCTTCTTCACTGGTTTACCATTAGACTTTGGTATGATCTGAATAACATGATTGTCTACCAACTTTGTTTTTAATAATGACATTATAACCTGTTGTCGAAATAGTTCAAATGTAAAAGTTGTTTCGCCATTGCTGGAAGCCGCGTCCTTCGTGTACAGTATGTAAGCATTTAGCACAAGCAAATTCATCACATAAATCATAAGCCGTTTATCCCACTTGAGCTCGGTGCACGGTAATAAAGTTTGACAGTTCAGGATTTTTGAGCGGATGTTGCGCTGTAGGCACAAAATCATCCCAAGTTCTTTAACAACATCCGCAGGGGATGATGATTCGGTACTCAAACCATTCGAACGGTTCGAGTTATAGCAGCAAAAACTTTTCTCGCGATGCCGATACTTTGCCATCATTATGTCACCAGCATATCTTGCAACACCATGCCCTTTATCGAGCGATGCTAGGATAACCTCCTTGCTATTGCCAAACCGGTTGCAATCCAAAAATCCGCTACTGTAGGTCTGTCGTTTCTTTAACTCCAAGGCGAGTGCGTAACTGCTATAGTATTTTGAAGAGTAAACAATATGGCCTGTCATTAAAAGATATTAAATTTATTAATTATTACGCATATGTATGTGTACTCAAATGCCACATACATACATACATACATATGTACATAAAGTGGCGGTAAGAATAAAAGGAGTGATTTTTATTTACAAAATTTTGACCACTAATTATTCCTTTAAGCAATTTTGATTATTTCTAATTAAAATTCAGTAATTATCTAACAAAAGCCGTTTAAGTCAAAAGTTTTAACAAAAATTTTTGAAAATTCGAATTTTTTTTATAAATTTTCAAATTTGTATGCAGTTTGTAGACCATTGAATTTTAGTTCAAGAAGTTTTAATAGCCATTTTGTTTTTATTTTGAAAACTTTTTCCAAAGTCTGTTTAACATATGTATATAAATTTGTCTTTCAATATTTTTCAATTTGATTTTTTAATAATTAATTTTCAAAAGATATAATAATAAAGTTGTAAAAATAAAATATTTTAAATAGAATAAAAACATATTCTATAGGAACACATTGTTTTTTTTTTAAATTTAATCTGTATTGAATTTTAATTTCAGTAAAGAACTAACTAATTGTCAATTTTTGTTTAAAAAAATCTACTATTATTTCAACCGTCAGCATTCAATGGTATAAACTTTATAAACAGGCTCAATTTGGATTACATACATACCTTTCCCCAATTTCGGATTAAGTACGTCCATTGCAATGGCTAAGCGTTGCAGAACAAGTGGTTTCGAATTACGCGTAAGCTGTTTTCGCTCCGATTCCTCCAAATCTGGAACTATTCTTAATATTAGTCCAGATGGTTCACTCAGAAAATGCAGCATCACTGCATTACAGCGAAGCTTTGTCTTCACTTCGTTCAGCCAATGGAATTTCCCCTTCCAATATATTAAAGGTTCATCCAAAATCAGCTGACGGTCACAAATATACACAGATTCCATCCGAGTATTAAAGTAGTTCAATAAGGGCGTCACCTTTGAGAATTTCTTACTACTGAACTCAACCGAGATTTCGGCATTACTTTTGAACAAGTCAAAATTTAAAACATTTAAAATCTTTTTAAAGACATTTCTTTTCATTTTATCGCCAAAGCCAACGAATCCAAAGTGCGCGTTTTCGTTCCAGTATTGCTCCATCTCAAATAGTCTAATTGAACTCATTTGCAAACAAATTCCCATAAATATTTGCAAGTCTTCGGCACAGAAAGTGCCAATATTTGTGTTTGCAGTCCCAGCGCTACAACTTTGGGCCAATTTTGTGAAGAAGTCTGTTCTGGAACCGAGTATATTTTCAAAGTATGAAATCGGAGCATCTGATTTAGGAGTGGGTTCATATTTTTCTTCATAGTTAAAAACTTGCAATGACTTTATAGGTACTTGAGCCCAAGCGGGATCGTACTCGTCGAAAATTTCCTCATCTATTTAATATAGTAAAAATATGATCATTCACTACTTGCCACATACATATGTACATAATTAGGGTTTTCACAAGATCTGTTAAACGTCGTTTAGTGTTAAAGTCATTAAATTTTGCCTTGAAAAGTAATCGGGAGTCGCGATTGAATAAAATCAGTGGTTATCGCGATTACCGAATTAATCTAAAAATTTAAGCGAAAATTAATAAAATAATAAATAAATTGTGGTATATCGTAGATAAATAAACGTCACGTTAAACCACACAATGTGCGTAATAAATAGAAGCGAACGTTAGATCAAATAAATTCGCCTTGGACCAAATTCATGGCCATTATATATTATACATTTCAAACAGTTGGAAGCAAAAATGATCAAAAAGAAAACTGCAACAGTACGAAGAAAAGGACTTGTCGCGTTTATTGAGTTCAAAATTTTTCAAATGTCGCGCGTATAGATTTCTTAATAACCGAGGGTGTACTGTATTCACAATTACACCCGCTTACATGATCCAAGTATTTGTAAGTAAATTCAACAAAAATTAGAGCAAAATAGAAGAGATTTCAAAATCAAACGAAGAAACTTACATATGTAAACCAATTTAACGGTACGGACGAATGTGCGCTCTTCCCTCTTCTCTTATTCATAGGCGAGCAAAATTTAATTCACTTCATACTTTAATCGTATAAAAGCTCTTATATTTATACATCTTCTATATAGAAATATTTTGTTGTAACTATTAATGTGCCAAAGCCTTTTTAATGTTATTGCATATTAAAAAATTACCACTAGTGGCACTTAATGACGTTTAATACATGTTGTGAAAGAAACATTAAATTTAACAAAACAACTTATCTTGACTACGCACTTCGTTCCCAACAAGCACACTAAATGGGACATATGTACATATCTAAACAAACTGTTTTAATCATAGTTTTTATGAAGCCAGTATCTCAGATACATACTTAATTAAAATATTTAAAATCAAGAACATCAAAGAAGCTTCAGAGGCCTACTCTCTTTTAAGACTAAATAAATTTGATGGTTTATTTTTATTATTAATTCTTAATAACTTTATTACCTACTACTTGGATTTTTTTTTTTTGCATAGTAAATATAATGTTTATTTTCCTACTATTAAAAAAAAGTTTCGTCAAATTTCGAAATTAAAAAAAAATAGATTTTCTTTGTACTATGTATATCATTCAATTTCACTTTTCTAAAGTGCAGATTTCAAGATTATAGATGAACAAATGTATTTTTGTATGGACGACCAATAGGCAAAAAACTTGGAAAAATAATTTCTTAAAAGTTTGGGACTAGTTTTCGTTGGAGAATAATTTGTATTTTTATTGAAAAAGAGAATAGAAGTGTGTGTGCTATAGTTTTAAAGCGCCCTGAATGTATGTACATACATACATATGTAAATAAATACAAATGTACCTAGTGAATTCTTCCACTTACGTTCGATAAGTTGGTAATCGTCATCATTGAAATCGATATTCGAATAACCGTCCTCATCCGAATCGCTCTTTTGAATGGCATCTGTGTCATCGGCGCTTATATCATCTGTCGTGCCTTTCATTTGCACTTCTGCATTTGTCGTCGTACTCGATTCTCCAGCTATGCTTTGCGATGATGAAGCAGAGCCGCGTGCTGCGCTCAGAGCTGTGCTACACGGCGTGGATGCCGTTTTCGCTTTTTTTGCAGTCTTCATGTGTTTTTCATTGTTCGACGGTCGTTTATGTGCGCCAACTGCGACGCCTACTTTGCTGCGTTCTGGTTGAGATATTTTCATACCTGGCAGCACGCCTTCCAAGTCTGTTAGCGTTCGCGTCGTCGCCGATGTTGCATTCGTTGTCAATACTAGTGGAATCACTGCATTTTTCATCGTTGTTTTTATTATTTGCTTAACACGCCGCGACATAGCGTGCAATACATACATATATATAATGTTTACTTTGCGAAAATTAACTCAGTAATTTCAAAACGTTGCTCATATCACTTGTTTCACCGAATGTCTGCAATTGAGTTTCTAATAATTTGGCAAAGCCATTTCTAAAAGGAGAAAGATATGTTGTATGTATAAGAGCAATATCTCTTTCTTGACTGCATACCGGTCGTCTCTCGTATTCTATACCGATCCCTGTCACACAACAGTCACGGCGGCGAGCGTCAAACAACACAAAACTGAAAGAGATAAATATGCCATGCAAACCCGTATATATGTACATACATATGTATGTGCCTACGTGTATATGTATGTATATTTATGTATGAATGGGCATATGTTTGCAATTGTATCGTACGATACAATATTTTAATAAAAACTAATTTCTTAACCACTTAATGCATCTTTTTGAAAATTGTTGTATGTCCAAATAACAACTACGCGGAACTCTTACAGCTCAACCGAATATGCATATGTACATCTATATTACTATGTGCATGTACAATTGTTTACAATTTAAATTGACGGCGGGCAGGAAATATTAGGTAGGACTCAAGGCACATTCAATAGATAGCAGCAGTAGAAAAATTGAAAAAATATTTGAGCTCTGTATAATTTGTTTTTGCTTTTAAAAGCTAAAATTTTAAAAATATTTTATCAACTACCTTGAAATGTACTGAAATCATTCTTATCACAACCATGAGTGAGCAAGATAAAAGAAGTATATTTGGCGTAGAGGTTGAATTGCATCAGTTAGAAAAGGATAGATTATAAGTAAGTGTTTCGGTTTGAACTCTTCTTTAAGATACCATTAGGAACTTCACTAGAAATCAAAGTAATCAGGTAAATCGCACAATTAACCGAAAGTGCTATTGCTGGGTACATAAAAAAAAATGTTATTGTTACTTTTATATACATTTCTTGTATACCTGCAACGATGAAGAAACTGCAAAACAAGTCCTTTTCAACGAAACATTAATAAAACACGAAAACAATAAATAAAACACTTAATCGTGCCACCAATAGTAAACAATATCATTTCCAAACGAAAATTTTAAATGAAAGCTTTAAAACAGACGCCCCCCAAATTATTTTCTGAATCCGCCCCCGTCTCATCTAAAAGAATTAAATAAATTTTTTCTTTCATTGCTGCTAATTTCGGGAATCGAATCTCAGCCAGTGCAATCTAAATCATACGGCCATGCTCCTGTTTTTACTTTTGCATTTTACGATTTGATTCAAATCGTAGGTGCTGCATTTGCCATTTTCTTTTAATTCCACTGCCCGAGTGTATTTCTGGCTGGAAAAACATCTGCAGGTCCCTCCATTTGTGATACAACATAAAGGACACACACCACAAATGATAGGAGAAGCATATTTAGCAAACGTGCCAAGTTGTTGTTGTTATATGTATACCTTACCACTTTATGTAAATTTAGGGTGAGACTTAATTCTTTATTTACCCGTATCATAGTTTCAAAATTTGAGACTTAAGAATGTGCCTAAGTACAGATTACTTGTTTAGAGACTGATTTTCACATTACTCAATATGACGCCGGATTGACATTTTTTTCTCGGTATTACCTACATTTTGAAATTTTTGAAGGCGGTTTCAGTTCTTTAACCAGCGACTCAAAGAATATTTAAATATCAAATTGCATAAAAATACCGCGAATAGGGTAAAACTAAAATACAGTAGGCTACAACACTGCTTGCCAGTATTTTTCAGAAAACTCGGATTAAAATATTTAAAAGTTTTGATGAATTCTGTGCAATTTTTTTGAGTAATAAGCTTTACTTTGAAGTATTAAACTTTAATAGCACAAAAGAAAAATATCCAAAACTTGTCAACTTTTTTTGTTTCTATTACTCTTGTGTCTTTGTATGTATCTCTAATTCGATTACACTGCATTCATACAGACAACCGTTATGTAAATACATAAAGTTACACCACGCATGCACATTAAACAAGTATTACCAGTAGAACAGCTGTATTGATTTTTATCTATTGGCCAGTAATCTTTCAAATTTGTATGTTTATAAATTTTTACGACGAAAAGCTCTTCTACTATTATCTATTGAATTTGCCTCGAATAAGACCCATTAATATATCTAAGTATAAAGTAGTATTTGTTGTTATATCTGAAGCCTAAAGTTTAACATTAATTTATTTATTTTTATGTTATTCGTTTTTTTCTAGGTGGTCTATGGTATGGAGTTGACATTACCAAGGAGCATATCGCCGATAACTATGAACAATGCGTCTGGGAGCCCTCGATTATTAAGATAAACGCTTTGACCGCCGCTGCCGAAGCTGCTTGCATGATACTCTCCGTCGATGAGACAATTAAGAGCCCTAAGGCCAATGATGCCCCAATGGCTGGTGGTATGGGTCGCGGCATGGGAAGACCTATGTGAACGCAATTTATCTAAATATTTCGCTTCAAAAGTCATTACAAAACAGATGCTAACTGCTTCAAACTAAAAACTTACCTACATATTGCATTTGTTTCTTAATTATACACAATTACTTTATAATAACAAGATACTAGTGTTTCAAATAAACTGTACTTTATACTCGTATAACTGTTTTTCTACAAAAAAAAAACAATATTCAACTTTTATTTCATTAAGCTATATACACATACCGTGACTTTAATTCACAAAAGCCCTAACTGCATATTTCACAGATTTTGGTACGATATAATTTGGTGAAATAAATTTTAAATTGTTAGTGCCAAAACAAGGGAAAATGCGACATTTGAAAAACCCCTAAGTTTTTTGATTTGGTTAGATTTTGTTACCCTTTCTTAAAAAGTAAATAATAAGTAGTAAAATGGTAAGTGATTTTTTAAATTAAAAATTTCGAAGACATTTCATTTAAATTAAGAAATACAATAGCTACGCTTACAAAATTTGAATAATTATGTACTTGTTTTAATTTTTAACTAGCGAATAAATTTTCAATCTATTTGTCTCATGAACTAAACGGATTTTATGGTATTAGGCAAATATAAGTTTTTTTTTTCGGTTTATTATTCCTTTTATTTATGTACATATGTATATACCATTGGTATCAGGGTTATTCTTAATATTGTGATGAACCCCTGGACGGTGAAAGGACCAAAAATTGTATTCCAATAAATAGTAAGTGACTTTATGGAGTTAATGGAGTTGTAAGAAAGCCACAATAATCCGAAATGTATATGGCGTGACTAGCTTTCAATAAAAAAGCGCGTCATTTATACACATTTACAATAAATATTTTCGAGACGGCGTCAATCTTGTAATCAGAAAAAATGCTGTCATTAAAATCCGGATTTAAACTTACTATTTTCGCGCACATAAGAAACAAAAAGTGTTGCCTGTTAGTTTTTGAGGTTACTACGATTATTATTTTTAAGAAGCAACAAGGTTTTGATGCTAAGGGAGCCGTTTGACAGAAAGTGAGGGAGCTAGCTGCTTAGTTGCCAAACATTTAATAATTGAATCATGATATGAGTTTTGATCGGAGCACGAAGTCTCCAGCCATGGGAAATTTTTATGATTGTCCTTTTTTTCTTTAATGAAAAATCGTTATGTAAACGTTATTTCAAAAACTTCAATTAGGAAATAAAAAATGTTTTCCATTTATGAAAGCCCAGAGAAAGAAAGACCAGTGTTGACCAGTTGCCAGTAGTGACCATTGTTATTTTTCGGCTTTGTATCATTACCAAATTTGCATTAATTATTTTGCTTATATGGATGTATGTATGTATGTACATATGTAGTTTTTCTGAAATTGGAAAGCGAATCCAAGCGGATGTCATCGTTGCCCAGCCGTCACACTTGGAAAATGTACTAATGCTAATCAAAATGCAACTTGAAGCTCAGTCTTTCAGGTGTTTTTGAATCGGTTAAAAATTCTCAATAGCCAACCAGCAATGTTCGGACATTCGTGCGATATTAAATGAATGAAATTTAGTTCCAATGCACACAAACATTTGCGAGTGGAAATATTGAATGAAGTAAATTTCTACTACGCAGTAACCAAAAAACTTGATTCCATGCAGGGATGTAGATATGTATGTATGTGTATATTGTATGTCTGCATGTAATGCCACTTCAACCCTGTAATATTTTGATCTGCTCTCAATTTGATTTTTTTTGTTTGACTGCAAATAACAATGAATCCGTGCTGGCGCAGCAGGATATTCCCCGGGAAATGAGCGCAAAATAAGTGGGCATATAAGTTTGTACATACATATATATATACATATGTATATACTTACATATATACATATATTTCTATGCATACATCCTGCCGGCTCGACGGTGTTTGAACGATTTGAACGAACAAAGGACATGCGCTGTCCCAACTCAACCGCCGTACAGATCCAGCAGCGACGTATGGCCTACGAGTACTCAGCAGCTGGCACTCTGCTCTCCGGCAAAAAACACCATTAGGGAAATTTTATATCCTGCAGATAATTTATTTTGATACCCGTATTTTACAAAATAAAACTCCAACTGCGCATGTCCCTGGCGCGGTATGTATCCATCATTTGATATCTGTTGAAATTACGAATAAAAAACACTATGGTAAACCGTACTCGTAACGATTTGAAAACAAAGGCACATCCTTTATGCCAAAACTTTCATTCATTTGCAAATCGTTGGTTAAAAGTGAAAAGCTGATAAGACGCCAGTTTTTACCTAAGCCAGCGATATGTATTTTTTGCAGTCACTAGCATTTAGAGACGACTATAAAATATTAATTTACGAATTCGAATTTGTGCTCCGCTGAATTTGAGAATGATGGAGTAAACGGCTGTGCCTTTCCAAATCTGTGGAATCAATCAATGTCGTCTGTTAACAAACAAAGGAAGAGGCAAAGAATAATACGAATAGCAAGTTTTAACTTGAAGTACTTAAACCATGCAGATTTTGTTCAAAAAAGGCTTGTTCACAGTCTACACTGACGTCACACAAATATTAAACCCAAAAAAATTTAAGTAAAAGCATAGACAGACGTCATTGCTTATCCCCATCAACTAAGCAATTGATCCGATTAAATTTGAACCCTGATTACATACATATCTACTCGAGTGTCGAGCTCTGGCACGGCTTATACAAGAAACACAAGGGTTTCTTCCAAAAGAGTTAAAGGAGATCTCTAGGTGCGATATAAACTGCTTAAGCAACTTCATCCACAAATCAAAATGGTTCGAAAGTTAAAGGCCGCAAGACATACCAGAGGTTCCACGAAAATGGCGTAACAAAATGGTGCTTCCAGCGCCAATTGGGTCCTAGTAATTCATAGATTAGGCAACGCTCCCACCACCACCGCCACATACTCGTATGTATATATGTATGTATGTACATAGGTTCAAAACTATAAATCAAGAATATAAAAGAAACGGTAATAAAAATTTATAACTTTTTTTAAAACCAATTTTCACACATGTGCGAAGTTTGAACCGCGCCCTTGGTGTGAATATACTCATAGTCAGGTTCAAATCACTAGATTACAGTTTTGTCATCGAAAATTGTCCTTCTTAAGTTTGAGAGATTGCTGTTAAAATGAAAGCCGATCAACTACATATAGAGAAGATCGCAATCCCCATAAAATGGAACTTCAACCCGAACTAAAACTTCCTGTTTGTCGATTGTACTGTATATATATCTCTGCCGTTACAATAGTAGGTACGAGTATTTCGTCAGGAAGCGGCTTGAGCGTGAAGCTTTACATCTGTTCCGGTCCAGATGATGTTCGTATATGGTTTCATCACCTTAGCAACAACCTCTGCAAGTCAAACAAGGCAACACTGGTCGGGTCCGTTTGTTGAAGCTCGTTCAAGGAGTAGCGTCCGCCTACTTTTTCCTTAGATAATTTTTCTTCCCTATTTTCCTAGTTTAAAAACGGATTAATATTAACATAAGAAACTTAAGAAATTAATTTCTACTCCAATTATTAATTTTTTATGAAGCATTTCTACTTTACTCATTTAGAGAGAGCATTTCTTGTATGCCTAGATTACACTAACCTATGTACATACATATGTATATAGCCGGTAAGAACACACAACTTTAACCAAAAAAAATGTATTTTGCTTACTCAAAATCATCAAAATGTGATTTCTAGGATATACCGAATGTGCCCCTCGTGCCAGTTGGGCGGGTATTATTACCTATAAGTTACGTGGAATGTATGTATGTATGTATGTATTTACAAAGTGCGTACATAGATGGTGATTATAAATTGTGCTCGTACCGACCCAGCCACCCAGCAGCGACTGCCGTATACGCCCCTTAACTCAACCACCCTTATGGTGGTGGACATTAGCACGGAGTCCTTGCCTGTGGCGTTCACTTCTAAACATAGCAAAATAAAATCCATTAAAAATTTTTGCAGACATACATATGTATGTATGTATGTATGTAGGAAGATATTTATGTATGTATGTATGTATGTACTTACATATGTATGTATGAACTTATGTTATAGCTAGATGGAAAATGTGTAGGGGTGAAATGTTTTGTTTCTATATACTAACATACATACATACATATGTATGTAAATGTGGTAATCAGAGAGGTATGGATGTATCTGTATGTTTTAGTAAATTATGTATCAACGTATTAGTTGGCGACTTTGTTTTTATTTTGTTCGCCTTTTCAAGGACATGACCTTGAAAAATACGAATTGCTAACGCTGCCATCTACGCAAAAAGTGACTAAACTGCATTCTTCTGTTCAGCCATTTAAATTATCCACATATGTAAGTATGTTACATACTTACATGTGTATCCATTTATTTACCTACAAAATCATTAGAAGTTGTTGTAAATCGTATTGCAGCGCATCATTGGCAACTGGTGTAGCACATATGTACATACATACATATGTATGTACGTATGTATGAGTATGTGCGTAAATTGTTGCTTTACTCTAAAATCACATTTCATAAGTGTGCAAAATAAATATGTATATGAATGTGATTGCAATTGGTGCAATAAAATTATATTAAGAAAATTTTAAATTTGCAAAAAGCATTTTCTTTTGTTTTTCTTACAAACTTGATTTAATAAACAAATTGTTGATAAATAATCCCGCTTATTTAGTAAGATTTAGTTTTAGACAAAAAAAACAACAACACCCAAAGCGGTAGAAGTTCCAGCACAATTTCAGAGATCACCACATCTCAGACTTCTTTCTTCACGGCTTCCGCGGGAATCGAACCCACGTCACCACGTAACACTTAAGCCATTATCTCAATTTAAGCTTACTCTGTGAGAGCTGTTGTTATTATTATTTTCTCCCTTTCCTTCTCAACTCACTAGATACAACAAAGTGCAGCTGTTCCGCCGCTATTTCAATGTGACTGTATAGTTATTGTTTGTACAAATGTTAAATGTTTTTTTTAATTTTTCCAATTAAAATTGGCCTTTAGCACATTAAAAAAAACAAATAATGAAATAATAAAATAGGTCAAAAACAACAGAAATATGTATGTATATTTACAAATTCTATCCCACTTTGTCTATAAGAGTGCCTATGTACATATGTATGTATGTATATGTGTGCACATTTTTATTTATTTAAGAATAGGCTCGAAATGATGATAGTCGTCGTTCTTTTTCGTCTATGTATTGGCTGACGTGGCAAGGACACCGAATCGCTGGAGAGCCAAAGGCGTTGTTATATTTAACACACCGTCTCCATTCTGCGTCTTTGAAAATGCTGCTGCTGGTGTACAATAGAAGCCGCCACTGCCGGTATGACATTGAATTTCATGCAGACGCTACTGTACGCGTCCCGGGCATTATGGATTTTTCCATCTCTCAGATTTCATTATTGCTGTTGGCTTACATATATATGTACATATATTCAAGTTGAAGGATGCACTGCGCTGTACGCTCCCCCGCAAAAGTAAAGCAAGTAAATGAATTTTCATACATGTATGTATGTATGCCAGCCCGACGAGAGGGGGGGACATCGGGTACAATTCCTCCCGGGCCCGAAGTTCTCAGGGGGGCCCGGTGCCCAAAATAAACAAAATATAATATCAATAAATTGTTGGATCAGGGGCCCGCATCTTATATCCTCACCGGCCCCCGGTGTTAACCAAGCATCAGTTCGATGACAGATTCTGTCTGCCGGAAACGAAACTATTTTTAACTTAATATAACGATGGTACAATTGACAGTCCGGAACGATTACAATTTATATCCGGAGAACTGTCATTTCAGATATGTTTTTTCAAAATGAATCGGGAATGTTTGGTTCGTTACAAAAGCAACACTAACAACATCACAATCGACTAACAACAATAATATAAAATTTTAAAATTTTAAAAATCAATGAATAGTAGACCACTGTAGTGCAAGTTTTTACAACAAAAGCTATAATAGTTCTAATTTGAAGTAGCCGTTACGATTATAATTATCGCTTTTTTCCATCCTCTCCTACTTAATACATACTTAATATATGTATGCACTATGTACTCGTACTTAGTGTACCTATGTCTAGAATAATACGTAAGGTATTTTTTTTTTAAATAGAGTTGCCAACTAATTGTAAAGTAATTTAACTTCTAAATAAGTTCAAGCAAATATTGCAATACCGATGCCAAACGAACGGAGATTTCGAAAGCTTCATTTTCAACAAAAAAAATTTAAGGAGTTGCCATTTATTTAAAATGGAAAATTCAACTAACTATAAAATAAAAACTGGGCTATAAAACTGCACACTCAACACATATGTAGTTACATACCTTATTAAGTACATACATACATACATATGTACATACATATTTACCTACCGAAAAACATTCGTTGATATTAAACCCTTCCGTGTTTATGTCGGCAGGTTGACAGTTCAACGACCAGACAGACGACTCTTGTACCGGCGCAAAATTGCAGGCTGCATCGAGTGCCTTTGAACGAACGCCTTATGTGCCTGCAGAATGTATATACATACATATTTATGTATGCATATGTCTCTACATTAAGGGCAAATGGTAAATGGTACAACCCTTTAGGAAAAACGATTAAGTCGGAAGTGCATATTATGCAAATCCAGGGCCGGCGAAACGTGTTAAGCCCAGGTGGGTAGTTTGATGGTCGCGCGGAATCAACAGAAAATATGAATCGAGCTTTTTGTTATTATTTATGATTTAGTATTTTGGAAGTATCTTCAAACTTTGTACACATTTTTATTTAAAAGTATAGTGTTCCACTTTTTATTTTTTGCACTTACAGACAGTTTTCTATTTCTGCAGAGCAAACAGCAACATTATTTTTGAATTTCGAGTAATGAATTCATTCATTATAATATCTACATATGTATATCTAGCTTATCGACTGGATCACTGTACGAATGCAATATTGCCACATGGTTGAGTCGTTATTGCTGCATTATTAAATGCAAGTAATTTTTGACTCGACGTAGCAGAGTAAAGGTTCTCTCGTTATAGCAAGATGACCCTGACCCTTGTACAAGTCCCAAGTCCCAAGTCGCATATACCATTCATTTTCGCGAAGGAATGGCACAACATCTTTTAGAGCGACCGGATTTATGTTACTCCTTTTCCTGATCTCGAGAGCCATATCTTTATCGCTTTCTAATCTCAATTCGTCGAGTGGGTTCAGAAATTTCAAATGGGTAGTTATACCCACCGTACATATGGCTTTCGTCGGCCCTGTGCAAATCCATTAATATTTGACAGTGCCAAGCAAAATAATTGAGATTGTATCCATTCGAGAAAACAAGGATTGATTTTTTTAAGTAAAATGGTACCAGTCAATATCGTTGGCAAACGGAAATAATTTCCATTGCTATAATGGCCCCTTGAAGAAATTAGAGTTACACATACGACCAGTTAAAACAAAGTTTAGTTAAACTCAGTTTAAGTTTAATTTAAAAAAAATTGTTCTTAATCAGTTTACTTACAAAAATACGTTAATAAATGAAGTGAAAAAGCAAAAGAGCTTTCGTTTTATGAACTGAGATTGTCGCAATTTTATTGACAAGAAAGTAATATTTTCACTTTGCCTTAAACCAAAGTTTGTTTGCCTTAAAAATTAAGCTTTAATTATTGAAATTTAAGGTTGGTTTCACTTTGAACAATGTTTCACTGCGCTTCGATTAAAAATGTCATAGCTGTCCCTGAACTAATAATAACCCAATTATGCCTTAAATTTAATAGTTTCCCCTACAAACGTTCGTACAACAACTCGTTTCATGATATTTGTTTATTTTTAAACAAATTTGTGTAGATATAAGATACCTAGTCAAATTTCACATTTATATTTGTTGTAAATGTACGTACATAGAGTATGGATGTATTGGCTAGGATTTATCTTAAATATTTATGCATGAAAGTACATAAATATGTAACTGCATACTTTTATATGAAAATTTTGAATTCTATCTTACCTTATACATATGTACATACCTACATATACAGAGCTAAAAAGTCCATCTACAATCAAAGAGATCGACATCTAAAAAAACGAAAATCTTATTGAATTTATCTTGAATTTCTTCTAAAATTTTTTGAAAAGGAATTTTGTCCAAAATATGCAATTGTCGTATGTTAAAAATCTTATAAAGTAAATTAATAAAGTTATCCTCCTATTTTTACTAGAATCCTATAAAATTTATTAAGAAGGAAAACTTTTTATTTTTAAAAGAGCTCATGTCTGAGACTTTCTGTTTCTTTTTGTTGAACTATTATCTTATATTATAGTTAATGTACCTTTGTAATACTATTGAAAATTTTATTTAATGTCTAACATTCAATTCAAAAAAACAGCACTTCCTTGTGCACATACTTTCATATGTACATATAATATTTTAAATAAGTTGACTAGAAAACTTTTTAGTAACTTTCTGTGTTTATTTTCTTTTAAAAATTATGTGATATATCTTTCGTTCCATCGCTAGCAAACCAATGGAATAATGAAGTATTGGAATTGTTTAATTCCAGGGGCTTCTTAGATGAAAAAAGACGCTTAATTACCTATTAAAATTATAAAAATAAGAATTATAAGAAATTGATTTTTAAGAATATCAGATTATGAAATACAAAAATTGTAAGCAAATACATGCATATGAACATATGTATGTATGTAAAACGAGTTATATTAATACATAAGTAATTAAACTTATTATAATTTTAAATAATACTTGTATAACTAAATATAAAACAGTTAAAAAAACAGTGTGACATTTATATATTTAAAAAAATAAGCTACTTTAATAAGTTTTAAATGGCTTATTAAAATTAACAAGAGGTTGTCGTCTTATTTGTGTGGGTTATCATCTAGATTTTATTGAAAGGGATTTCATCTTACTTCTGCGAGTCACCTTCTTTATTTTACAAGAAAGATTGTCATCTTAGTTTTACAGATTGTTTACTAGATATTATTGAAAAGACATATCCATTCATAATAAGACGGTATTCTTATTAGAAAACAAATCATAAAGAAATCTGCTAAATTTTGTTCTGACTTATAGAGCATTTTAGGTGGTATTTTCGCTCAGTGTATGTACATAAATATGTATTTGTTTAAATATACAAAGTAGTCATAATTTTCTTATTTTTATTCTGCAAGACCGCTCATCTTGGGGCACGAATTGTATCTCCATACATACATATGTATACTCACATAAAAATGTAAGTATGTACATATGTACATATGTCTTTTTAAGAACGTACGTATTATGAACAAATGTACGAGTACATAGTATGTAATAATGTTTGAAATTTCAAATGTATGCATATACAAAGAACGAGTTTTCTAAACAAATTAGTATGCACTGTATGTATGTATGTGCCTATGAGTATATACAGTGTTGTGCATATCAAAAGCTACGGCATTCAAAATATCATAGCCTACCACGTACATACATACACATGTATATTTATTTATTTTTAAGAATTTTAAATTAAACTTTGTAGAAAATTAAAAAAAAGTTTAACATACATATGTATGTTCAATTTTTTTCTCAGAACTGTTAAAATTTTTTTGATTATGCAGTTTTATTGTTTATTAAATTTTAATCTAACAATGTGAAAGTTTCAATCAGCTAGGAACTACCATTGATTTGTTAGAATTTTTTTCGTCAAGGGTATTGCGACTTTCTTCCATATAACGTAAAAGCAACATTTATTTTTGTATGGGAGAAAGTCGCAACACTCTTGACGAAAAAAATTCTAATAAATCAACGCTAACATCTACATACATACATATGTACTAGAGACTTTCACATTGTTGGGCTATAAAACTGCATACTCAAAACAATTCTAACACTTCGGAAAGAAAAGTTTAAAAACTATATACATACATATGTACATACAAATTTGTTAAACTTTTTTTTTAGTTTTCTACTAAGTTTTAAAAATTGGTTTTTATGGTTTATGTTAGACTATGGACTGAATTTTAATTGAAAATTCTTAAAAATAAATAAATAAATATACTTATGTACATATGTACGTGGTAAGCTATGACAATTTGAATGCTGTTGCTTTTGATATGCACAACACTGTATGTACTTACAAATGTATATAGACATACATACGTACATACATATATAAGTTCACATACATCCACTCGTGCGTGAATATCGCGTTTACAAGACGACTGACTGCCTCGTTGCAACGACCGATTTTAGAGCGTTTTATGTAGAAGGTACTTGTTGCAACTACATTACGGCCGAAGCGCATGAGCATAATATTCTTGTGGGTTTTTACATACATAAATACAGCGCTATACTATGTATTGTTGTTTTTTGATACTTACATATAAACCGGTTGACAAAAGCAGTGAACATATTTAGGTACATACGAGTACATATGTAAGTGTGTTTTATGTTTGTATGTATGTAAATGGACATGTGTATGTAAATACATACTTACATATGTATATACATATAGGTATGTTCCTAGGTATAGAGCAAAGTGTAACAAGAAATTATAATACATAAAGAAATTGCTTAGAGTGAAAAGTTGTTAAATCCATTTTTTGATAAATAAGCTGTTATTAAAATTAAAACGCTAATATACATACATACATATGTACATATGTAGATACTACTATGGTCTTAGGTTTTAAGCGTTCAGACGCATTTTTATAATTAATAGGCCAATTATTTCAATTCTGATGACGACAATCGCAAGTACGCAAGTAGGTACTTAGTTGCTATTCAATTTGAAATCAACAAATCATTTATACATTCATACTCGTATGTATGTATGTATATACTTAGGAATGTAAGAATAAATACATTTATTTAAGTCAGATGCGAGAGCTCCTTTAATCACGTCTGAACTCAGTCTGACCCCTTTGTAATCATGACTTATACTAATTGATAACGCGGCCGCTGTTAGTACTGGACCTAAGTTGGGCTTCAGAAGATCAGTTTTTGAATTATAAATCAGTTTTTGTATGAGCGATTTCATTAAAACATCGCCATGCGAGCGCGGATACAATTGGTGTTGTGGGCTTTTATAGCTCTGATCGCCACAGATAAAGAGGTGCATAAAAATAAACCCATACATACATACATACTTATGTACATATATACATACAATACTGTTTACATCATAAACAAATAAAACTCTCATCTATTCGAACAGCTGACAAACGCCAATGTTCTATTTCGCTGGGCACTGAATTTTCGCGTGGGTTCTGGTAATTCCTCCGAGAATATAGCTAATATTAATCACGCGTTAATTTTTGAAAACGATTACAAAAAAGATAAATCGGCAGAAGAGGAAAATACTGGACGTCTCGATGAGTTGACGCTGGCTCAAACCACCACTGGACCATCCACATCAATATCATACTTTCTGGGGCAAGAGCAAAGCCTCAATGGAGAAACTGATGCGAAATTAAAGGAAATAGTGGAGGGACTAACCAAGTTCAATCAAGAACTATCACCGGTGTTAGGACGCAGTGATTTTCTAGTATCCAAAATGGAATTAGTCACTCGTTACCTGAATATTTTGGACGCATCGGCGGCTAGGGCGACACCATCTGACAACAACAAGTTTGAATATTTGCAAAAATTTATCAAATTAGTGGACAAGCTGAAGGAGCCTCCCAGAGCAACCGACAGCAAGGAACGGATGATTGAGTATATGTTGATGAAATTGACTCTTGAGAAGTATCGGATAACCAAACTGCAAGCTGAGGTAGAAGAACAGGTGGCTGCGGCGTTGTTGGCGTGGCAGCAATACGTTAAAACAAAATTGGTTGAAGTTACTGTGAACGAGAGCACAACCACTTGATGGGATAAACTAAATATTATTCGATTTTTTTTACATTTTATGTTCATCCACGTGTTCAATGTACATACCTATGTATGTATGTGCTTATACACATCTGTGGATTTTGTCGAAATAGCTTTTTGAATTTAGCAAGTTTCACTTTCCACGCATTAATTTTAATCTTTCTTTAAATTGTATTGGCCGTCAGACATACATATGTGCCCTTTATGTTTTAATAGATTACCAAAAAAAACATTGCCAAAATATATGAATGTACATATGTTATATGTAGTAACTAATGCACATATGTACATACATACATACATATGTACTATGTTGTCATGAACCACTGTTTTTTAACTTTAGGGTAGGGCTGCGATATCGACCTTAAAACATCGCTGTTCTATGGTATTTCTGAATTATCGCTTCGACAAACGCTCTTTTCTCTTTCAAAGTAAATCGCAAATTAATTCGCGAATTTAAATGTTCCCATTACACATTCGTAATTGGCGTTGACAGTTATTTTTCATGTTATTTTTCTTTACATTTTCTTACTATGTATAATTGACCCTTCATAGACACGTGGTCTACAGTCGTAGAACACCACTTTTTATTATTAATAATAGTTCACAGAATATTCATTTCAAGGAGTTATTAAAAAAAAATTAAATAACACCCTAACTAATAATATTAAAATGGTCTACGATTGTAGACCACGGCCCCCACAACGTAACAAAAAGTCACGAGCCTACAATTAATAAGTCTTCGACACAACGGAAAACTAATTTTAAAAGAATCATCGGCGAGCAGGCATTCCATTTCCCAATAAAACAGAGTTTGATGTTAATATTGTTAGGAGATGCTGAATACAAATATTTGCAGGTTTTTTAATATTTACTTAAAACTTACTTTGCTTACATATAAGCTGCTCCACATGGAGTTGGAGAATTTCTTTTGTCGATAATTTGGCATTCTCCACCATTTTTGAGGTGTTTAGCTTAATAATCCTTATTATTTCTTTTTTCTTTTCGTTTGAACTATTTTCCCTTTGGTTTGGTTTCATTTTCCTGATTTCGAGAAATTTCCGCTAAAAAGGTAAAAAAAGACAACAATTTTTTCGTAACACGCAGGGTAATTCAATCCGAATTACGAACATACGAGGTGCATATGTACATACTCGTACATATGTAAATCTAACATATGTATGTATGTATCTCAAAATTTTGTATGGTTTATTACGTTGTGCGATTCGTAATTGGAGCGCGAACAAAGAAAGAATATGCGAGTGAGAACGTACATATATATGTACATATGTACTTTTTAAACTGTACAACAAATTTTTACATGTACTCTTCTTCCAATTATCTTTCAATTGTTGATTGGTTAATGGCAATTGCTCCGAGAAAAATTAAAGACGAAAACTTTTATTGAAACTGTTATTCTCCGCAAGTTTTCTAAATAATTTGCGATCAGTTCAGAGCAGCAATATACCAGTTTATCAACTAATCGACATCATACCAGGCAGGATTCACAGTCCAGCGATGCAATGCGCAACATGATACGCGATAGGATATGAAAGGGGCATCGGCGATTTACGTATTCCTTCGTAAACGCTCCAATGTGAGACCAGCCTTAGGCAGATTATTGGTATACTATTTAGAAAATCTTGGGTCAATGGTTTACAATTTTTAGGGTCTAAGGATTGCAGAAATCCCGATTTCGGAAAAACCCGAACCCCCCAGAATAGTAAGCGTTATCTTTTTGGGTTTGAAATATTACATTTCAAAAATAGGTAACGCTGAACTGAGCAGTCAGTCACAACCGTTCTGGCATAACTTCCTCCCTAAAATACATATGTACATGTACTTGTTTACGAACTAAAATTTTTTTTTGGCTTTGCGCATACTTATTCTTATTTACTGATATACATACATATGTACATACATACATATGTATATAAAATGTATTTGATCATATATATCTATATACCGGCACTGACAAGCGATAGTTAGTACATATGTATGCATATAAAAGGCTCATGAAGGAACATCTGCCGCAACCGTTACCGATTGTTTTGCAGTTGGTGCTGTATAAATGTTTCCCAACGAACATAAATATGTATGTATGTATGTATGTATGTATGTATGTACATATGAATATTCAGTCTGCCTTCTGTGTGCTCTGCGTTCCTTTTTCTCTTTTCAGTTAATTTGGCGCCTTCCTGTTCCCTTCGACCCTGGCCACGCCGTTCAGATATGTTTGTTTGTTAAGCCCTGCAAGGGTGCATTTTAGTATGCAATCAAAGAAGATCGTTTCGTAACGTATTTTTCGTGCAACCACCGGTTCCAGTTGCGATAGCATAAATTAGGGACAACTACATATGTACATCAATCGTACATATATGTATGTATGTATGTATGTACATATACATATGTATGCCTCTGCATATGTATGTATATATGTATGTATGTGCATATGGTTATACATATGTATGTAGATACATACTGTATACAAAGATATGGCAGAGTGTAAAGTTTCATTGTTTTGGGTTTACTTTTGTACAATATCGTCGCTTAGGATAGGTTTGTGTTTTTGCATCGTTCATATTTATACAAACATACAAATTTATGTACATACATACATATATATACATAAATAGTACATTCATACTCCCTTATCTCTTATAGTAGGTATATTTACTTTCAAAAATTGATTTTAAGGCAGTCAAAAATAATTTAAGTGAAAAATTCCTTACAATCGGGTATAAAGAGAAAAACTTTATTCCACAGCTGCAATTTAAAAAAAGGAAGTTTTACTGAACACAAAAAAATTGTTTGTTGTGTTTGATTTTTATTAAAATTAATTTAATTTGCAATAATCTCTGTCTGCATTTACGAAAAACAAAGATTTCATCTGTCGTACAATTTTTCGTCAGCCCATTCGATGATTTTTTTAAACGCATCCAAATATCGTCCTCGCTTTGTATGTATGTATGTATGTTTATCAACATCGTCCCACACGCTTATTTTTTCCCAAATATCATCATCTCCTCAGTTTTGAAATTCATACATATATTGAAAATTGATACTGACTGGATAGATAAGATTAAAGGTTAAATATTTCAACTGCAGGAGCTTCGGTATCTTTTTTGTATTCGGTTCTTAATATGCTTAAGGGAATATTATCTTCATCGTCGCTAGATGCGTCAGAACTGAAAATGTTTTCCAAGCATTTTTGTATAATTCTGGGATTTATCTCACTCATCGCTAAAAAGACGATCGGCAGTAAGTAAAGCACCGCTTTTCTAATATTTTCGATGCGATAGTATGTATACTTGTATATTTGTACTACATATGTATGTATGTATGTACTCGTAGCTGCCAGTTTGTGGCGAATTAAACAGCTACAAATATTGTTGTCGCCACCTAACTGGACGATATGGACCTGCACGAAATAATAATAATAATACCAACGGTTTTGATCCCATTTATTTATTTCTTTTGCATATCTTCAGAAAGAATAGCCGAAAAATGCCTTGAAGGGCTAGAAATCAAGCATGTCGGTACCTGGCCAAAAATACGATGCCTAACATTTCTCTGCGACTAGCAAGGGTAGGAACAATAATGATTTTTCAGCGACTAACTTATGGTGGCAGGTTATACTGAGAAACCCAGCGAAAATTTCTTAACCCTTATGTCAACGGCAACATACCTGGGTATGTTTTGTGATTTCAAAACGCTGTAGCTTTGAACTAAATAATCGGATCGACTTGAAATTTCGTGATATACTAGCGAGCTGATTTACGCAATAGTTCCATTTTTGGTTAGGATTGGATCATCCGTTTGGTAGATAAAGCCCATTTACAAAGTTGCACCCTTACGTCAACAGCATATCTACATACATACATACCTGGGTATATCATACCATATGTATAGTAAAACGCATGCAAATATGATAATATAATTGAAAAGTATAGTTTATTTTGAGTGAAAAAATACTTATGGTATAAAAATTATTATAAATTATAAAATACTTATGAAAAAAATATTTAAAAAACTACGAAAAAATTTTAAATTATTGAAATTCAATTACATCTATCGCATTGCGGCAAGTCTTTGGAATGCTGTTATTGGCCCTTCTCTCTATTTCTGGCTTGCATAGTTGCTCACTTAGCTGATGGAGAAACATTCTACGGCGGCTTGTATATGACTTCAGGTGAGTGTTGTTGTCAACGTATATTATGTATACAGCAAACGCAGCAACGTCCACAATATTATAAAAGAAAGCCAAAGGCCATCTATTTGTGCGCCGCTTGGTACTATTTTCGGACAAGCACATGTCCATATTATCAACTCCACCTTTAGTTTTGTTGTAGTCCAATATAAGCAATGGCTTCTTCTTAGGACCGGCCGTTTCTGTTGTATAATGAGAAGTGGACAATATTACAACTGCCTTGTTTTTCTTGGGCACATACGAGCACATCGTAACGTGATTATAGAACCCAAACATTGACGATTCAGCCTCACGTCGTTTGGGGTTGGCAAATGCTGCTGGCACGAATGTACGCCTTTTGTTGCAAGTACCCAATATAGATAAATTATTGTCTATCATCAAAGATTTTACCAAGTTGTAGCTTGTGAAAAAGTTGTCACATACAATATTTCTTCCACTTCCACCAAAAAGGTTGATACATAAATCTTTGACTATTCTTTCACCAACGTTTCTTTCACGTTCACCAGACGGTGCCATTCCTGTATAGATTTGTCCCTGCATTGAAAAATTTAATTCAATTTAGTTATTTATACTTTCAACAATTTTTAACAATCTACCAATAGTACCTGCAAAGGATAGGACGAAATGGAGTCGCACACCCACCACACTTTTATCCCATATTTGGCAGGTTTTGATGGAATGTATTGCGTGAAGCCAGTTCCACCACGATAAGCATACAATTGTTCATCTACGGTGACGTTGGCTCCTGCCACGTAATATCTACGAAGACAGCTGTTGAGCATCAAAAAAACGTCCGATATTGCTGCTGCTTTGTCAGTTTGTTTGCGTTGCTGGCGTGTGTTTCCATTATCAAAACGAATGAAGCGGCTAATTTCCCAAAATCGTCGTTCACTCATTGCAGCACGATATAATGGATGTGATTTAGTATTCCACAAATCTTTCGTATGCACGTAACCAGAATGTGTAACGCCACTTAGCAAAAGTACGCCCAAATATGCATCAAATTCACTTTCTGTTATGGGAATCCATGATCTCGGTTCTCTTGTTGGATGTTTTGCATTGTCATCATCAAAGAATTGCCTTGCCTTTTGATTTGATTCACGAATAATTATGTCGCATATTTCATCTGACATTATCAATTTGAACGTTTCTGAAATGGTCAAACCTTGCGTTGCCCGTACTGGTCCAGATGGTGCACTTCTTAGAATGTTGTGCGAACGGAATCTTACAGGTTGTGGTAGTATCGAAGACCAAACATTACCATCTCTGGCAATAAAATATTCCCCAGTTTCAATTGGTGCATCTTCAAGTTCATCAGAATCACTGTCGTCCTCTGGGTCATATTCTGGTAACTTGGGCTCTTCAAAGTCTGAGTCATCACCACCAATATCACCTACACATTCATATAAAGCCTCGTCACTAAATCGTGGTCACTTATTTCTTCTTGGCTCTCTTCAAGCGTTTGACGAATATATGCTTGCTGTTCTTCGTATGAAAGTGCGCTTAGTTGTCGTGGAGTAAGCCATTCACTATCTGCCATTTCACTTCTATTTTATTTTTTTATTTCCACAAAATAAACAGAAACGTCCTTTCACTTCGAATCACAAATGTAAACTAAATTTGCTGACGAAACTACAAAGAATGAAGTTCCTGCAAATTTCTATTGTATCTTTATCAGGCACAGGGTACACATTTGAGCTGTTGTTACACTCAATGTGTGAGTAGATTAGTGAAAAAAATCTGAATCGCAAGCGATTAGTTGAATGTGTACCTTCCGGGTTATAACGGCATGCCATTTGCTATACAAAACGTATGTTTTTTTTTTTTTTTTACGAGGAGGAAGCATCGAAAGCCTATACCCCGTCAGTGTGGGACTTTAACCAGCACTAAACCTCCTACTGTCATGTACCGATCCCCCCGGTACCACCGTCAGGTATTCCGTCGGGAGGTGGTTTGAGCACTAAGCTCGATCGTTCGTTTTAGGTCTACTGTAATCTGTCGTGGGCCGCAGCCTCGTCCCCTTTATGATATTTATTATAAAAGTCATCAATGTACTTACATATGCATGCATCGAATAACTCCACAGAAACAAACATAATATGTTTGAATGTTACCAGCTAGCCTAGGCCAATTTTGCATCTGTTGGTAATGGCGGTTGGAACGCCCAAGGTTCCAATCCGCCCCAACTCCTTGGAAGCTTAGTTTCCTAGCTGCATCTATGGCTAAACAATACATTTGTATTATTATATATACATATATATTTCCGGGATTCCAATCTGCTCGTTCATTGGGTCAAGCGAGCGATCTAGATGCACCACAAGGCGGTTGGAACGGCCTAGGTTCCAATACGCTGTGATGCATTGATTGCTGCGCGGCATCTTTGTCTAAAGATACTTTTATATGATTATAATTATTTATTTTTTTTTTTTTCGCGTTGCATAGATTGGCGGTTGGAACGCCCCAGGTTCCAATCCGCATCGACATGTGAGTGTGTGTTTCGGAGAAAAAAAAACCTTAAGCAGTCGGAAAGTCCGAGATTCCAATCTGCTCGTTCACTGGGTTAAGCGATCGATCTGGATGCACCACATGGCGGTTGGAACGAACGTATGTACATACCCGGCTGTGTTGCTGTTGACGTGCGTAAAGAAGTTCTGCTGTTGACATAAGGGTTAAGGTAAAAAGCAGAAATTGTTTTTGAATTGACTCCAGCCGTTTGGAATTTAATTTAAGAGCACGGGTTCCAAACAACAGATCTATGTATATTGCAGTGTTGGCCTCAGTATTTTCTTCTTAATATTATGACAGATTTTCCAATGCAAAGGTCCTTTTGTAATTTTAATATAATTAACATATTAATAAATAAGTAAGCTTTAACATACTAGTATAACGTATACCATATACTAATGGCAAAAATGTAGGTTGAGGACCAATGCCGGGAAAGTATTATAACCATTTGATTCGTTTCCGAAACACATTAAGCGCTTATATGAATACTTATGTACGTACATACATTTTTCTGAACGTACACTCAGTATATACATACAAACATACATACTATATACCAGTATGTATCTACATACTCGTATATGTATATTTGTATTTGCGAAATATTAACTTATTTTTGTACTTACATACATACTTATGTACAATGTTTTGTTTGTTAGGTTGGCTGTCTGAAATCAGAAACCGAAACCAGCTGCCACTTTCCAAAAGTTCGCAGCACTCAGGGTCAGGCCAGAGTACTCCGGACAGAAGCGTGAAGCAATCGCTATCAGATAAGTAAGAAATAAACAAAAAAAACATTGCTGCAGTCGTTAATGAAGGTTGCCCTCAAAAATAAAGTATAGTCGAAAAGAAGCAGAAGCCGGAGAAATCTTGCATGCAGTGTTGCCTATTTGGAAGAATTCTACGAAATCTGGTAGATTTGGTTTTGAATTTCAATTTTTGGTAAAATCGTTATTTTTTCTCAATTTGGTAGATTTCAGTGGGATTTTATGATAGTTCAGTATAAATGGAAGTTTAAATTAATTAAAGCTCTCGAAAAGCTGAAAAAATATCCAATGGTTTTAACCACAAGTTTCTTAAGCGACTCGGCTTATTGCGTAAAGAAATTACTCAGCTAAACAATAACTGATTTGGTGTGTCAGAAATATCTGGCTAGCCGGCAATTCTCTGTACACTATTCAGGAGAGTTATTTTGAAACCTAGATTATGTAAAATTATACCTCTTGGCTGAGACTTTGGTAAGCTACAATTATGTATATATGGGTTAGCCTCCTATGACTGATGAATTGGTATACACATTACTAAAATATTGTACTGTTTACTATAACGCTTTTGATAATAATACACATGAAATACCACTGAAAAAGGAGCTTGTGATGAACTAATTTAGCAACAGTTACTGCCGAAGTTTGATAAACCTGAGACCTTACTATGCACTTCGAATTCAAATAGACTGAAATTGCTGAACCCTCATACACACGCTCGTGAAAATTAATTGATGATATACTACTTTGATTTTAGTCTTAACCTCTTTAAAGTTATCTTCCATTTGAAAGGTATACATTTGTGTAGTCTTTTGGTAGCATACTGATGCCCAGTTTGATAGAAAATCCTTATTTGAAGCGGCAACACTGCTCTCTACTTAAATTTAAAAAGAGATCTCTTGTGAGACGAAGCACAACCAGAAGACAACGGAGTGAACTGGTATTACAAGGTGGCTTTGTGATTGTTCATTCGTGCGATTCTTTGGCCCCACGCAATGGTGCCGCCGCATTGCTGTGTATATACTTACACATGCATATGTGTACTAGTATATATATATACGAGTATATACATGCACCACGCATCGCTTAGACGACCAACAACAGCCTTTGAGTAATGCCTGCAACAAACAATTACAAAGAAATAATGAAGAGCAGGGAAAATCAAAGATCAGACGATAAGGGTATTCATTCATGCCAATTTCGTTGCCTTGGCGGTTCTTACGTTGACAGTACGCGTGGGTAGTATTTTGCTAGTTGAGCGTCGTTCTGAAATGTTAAAAATCTGACTAGGCGAATTCTACAAACACAATGCTTTCAATGGGCTACGGTTAAACTTTGGCATTTGACAGCATTTATAATTATGCTTTTACTCTATTAGAATCCCTGAAAAGTTTTGTTGAACCTGATATTTAGTTTTTTTTACTAGTAGACAATCCTTACTAATTGCAAAGTAATTTATTCTGATAGTCAGACACCAATCAACACTGCCTTATTTGAGTTCGCCTAAGCAGCTGAATTCTATTTAGTCCGCCGCCCGCCACATGGGACCGCACAAAGCTACATAGTAATTTTGGCACTTCATTATTTTCCGCTTAGCCGCTTGCTTTAGACGCAACATTATCTGACAAAAATTGTCAAGTAATAAAGATATGCGCTAGATGTGAATACCCTTACTGATCAACCCCGATTGGAAAAGCATTGCGTAGCAGGTTGATGTTAATAAAATAAATATAATTTATTTGAGAAAAATATTCGCTAGACTCTAAGATATGTACATACCTATGTAAATCATTTCCTGCTGGGACGATTTCAGAAATTTATGTAATTACAATATGTATAAAGAAGAAGGTCGACCGACTGATTTTTTTATATGTGGCATGGTAAGACGAAGAATCATTCAAACTACATACATACACACATACGAGTACATGACAACACGAAAGCCACTGTGGGTACTTAAGTCTAAGAAAACACAATAAAACATCTATTTTTAATAAAAAAAAAATTGGGAACAGATAAGATGTACATACTAAGTATAGGTGTTCTTCAGACTTAACTTACGCATTTTTTAAATATCTGATTGAAGTAGCCTCACTTTGGTGTTCCAGACATTCACACATGCATTCACAGTCGGTTATGGACTCTGAGGGAACAAATACTTCTTATAATTCAGAGCAAATTGCGACATGAAGAGAAAATGTTCTCTGGAAATTTGTTGGTCCCGAATACTTAAATGATTTATTTCACCTATTGTTGGAGAAGATCATTTACATAAATGTTCATCTGTTTTTGTATGTATTTATATATAAGTATTTTGAAACTACCGCATGAGAATAGTATTAAAATAGCTGTAGAAATTGAAACCTAAAGAATTACTCAATTCTCATTTCAAATAATTCAATCATATGGTTAATGAAGCCGAACGTTTATGAATTGCAATTAATTGTATTTAATAATAATTAACCGGTTAATCGATAAGTTCCAGCTGATATATTCGTATTATTTGTAGGAAAATCTGCTATTAACAAGATTATAAAAATTGCGGTTTAATAGAATATTTAGGACGAAATTTAAAAACAATAGTTTTGATAAATGCTTGGTTGTAAATGTAAAGGTTGGGATACATTAAATGCTTCATCCTCTTTCGAGTATTTCGAACTAGATCATTTATCGTGCATTTTAGGGTTGAAAGTTTTTGCAAAACTTCATTTGATTTCCGCTTGGAAAAATGGTTCCAAGCTATAAAACATTTGTTTTTTGTTTTTTACAACTAATCGAATGCGCGTTTTCGATAATTAAAATTAAATATTCAAATAATATTTTTTGTTCGATTAATCGTGCCACCAGTTCAGTTTATTGTGCAGTTGAATTCTCGCCGCAAATATTGACGAAGACACAAAAATATAATTTTTCAGTTTTTTTATGACGCACATACATATGTATGTAACTTAAATAATATGTCTGTTCACAATATAAATTGAGAAACTCTCTGATTTCTGATATAGAAAGGCTTTCTTAATAGATTAAGCCATACAATTATTTTCAGACTTACTTTTATTTTTAACAAATTTTGATCACTTTGAAAGCACTGTACTTTTGCACCTTAAAAACTGATACGGTTGCAGACATTTTTTTGCATTTTTATTCGTCTATAAAATATACCACAACAACGTAGAATTTTTTCTGCTGAACAACATGTGCAATAACAGGCTCAGCAAGCAGCAGGTACTGGCGGTTTCATTTATGAACTAGTAAATACATTTGTTACATACATACATGCTTGTATGTACATAATTATATCCTCAGCATAATCTTTGGTGTAGTACGATCCCGAACAGCATCAGGACAATCGATTGTTAATTCATGCGAGAAATGAAGTAAAAGGGCGATAAAAAGATCAGCAGGAAGACATAAAGCAGTTGATCCCCTGCAAAAATCAGCTTCTTGTACCTAATGAAAATCTCACGAGCAATTAAACTGGAGGCCACTGTAACAGCTGTTGTCTACATGTATTCTTCTTTAGAGCCTTTCCATTTCAAGGGTCATGCTTTCTTTTTTCCCTGAAATACGAATAAGTTGTTCCTTGGTCAAAATATTGAGGCAGGTATTTTTTCTTTTGAGCGGAATAAAAATATTTACGATATTTTTTGGCGATTTAAATTTTGCTGTAAAAATCGTATTTTCCCGTCTTTGAAAAAAATTTGTTCTCTTAAACAAAAAGTTTTGGCTAACAGCCGCTTGGCCAAAATACATTTCAAAGTGTCTTCTTTTTAATGTGAAAAAATTAAAATAAAAAAATACTCTATTCGAGATATTCACTTTAAAAAAAGGCTCTTTTTGATTTTTCCGATATGAGTTGGCAATTTTATTATCTTCGCATCTTAATGTTTAACTAATTACACACATTTTGCTAGTTGAATTATCTAAATCGGTCGGTTTTTAGAGAAGTTATGTAAATACACACATTTGAAAAAAAAAATGTTTTCTAAGGCGGGAAAAAACGATTTTTACAGCAAAATTGAAATTTCCGAAAAATATCGGAAAACCAAAGAACAACATATTTGAGTTTGATGGATAAAAAACATCTCCCAAATTGACGGTTGTCTTGAAATAGAAAGGCTCTATACATATCCTTAAATCATTGATGCAGAATTTAATTTTTTATGACTCATTTATTCGATGCAATTATATACTAACAATACCTACCTACATAAATTTTATTTCTATTTCATTTTGTTTTTTATAGCCTTCAACATCTTTATAAGTAAACAAATTCTTTGTCCAGTTTTTATCGAAATATATTATTTGGAAACAAAAAAAGTTCAAATAGCAAAAGTGGCGCTCAGTTCTGTTAAGATGGTATTATTTTTCATAATAATTTCAATATTCTGAATGATAAAATTTTTTTTACAAAAATACGTATAACTTAAACTTTAACAAAATCACATAAAACAGAGCTTCAAACGTTGCGCAAAATTTAATAATAATTGCCAAATATTAAACAATACTTCAAAACATTTAATGGAATTTTTAAAACCCCATTTAAGGTTAAATTCGCAATTAAGATGAATTACAAAAAATCAACGGAAGCATTTAGCCACTATTTTTGTACATAAAGTATGCATTCTTAATTTTTTTTTAAATTATACTATGGTATGAACTAACGTACATACATTTTTTTTTTTTAATATGTATTTAAAAATATGTATCATATAAAAAAATTATGCATACCTACATATGTACATACGTACATTACATTGTATGTATGTATGTAGGTATATCATTTGCTATACTGGAACACCACTGTATATACATACATATGTACAGAAGGTTCATATGTAAGCATTTGCTTGATGTACATATGTTCATACATACATACATATATATGTATGTATAAGTTTGTATGCAACGCTTCCGATTACATGAACATACAATTTTTATAAAAAGTCCTACACCAAAAGTGAAAAAAAAATTGTAACTAACACAATAAAATTAAAAAGAAAGGACTGCAGCTGCCTGAAAAATTTAATTCAATAGCAAATTCATTTTCAACCAGCAGCTGTGCTACTTGTGTAAAAATTCCATCTTTGCGCGTTCTTCAAAAGCTTCTCATAAAAATTTTGGCATTTCATTGACATGCACCAGAAAAGCGTGAATTTTCTTGTGGTTTACTTACTTAAAAATGTACATATCTGAAAACTTTAATTGGGAAAACGGTGTAAGTAGTAAAGCGCTGCGCAAAACTTCTTAAAAGGCTCACTACACTACTGTTCACTATTTCCAAGCACTCTATTTTCGGTACAGTATCGAGGTCCAAACAAAAATGTTTAAGGAAAAGTTTATTTACTCAACCACCTACTCTCACTGCAATTATTGCATTACTTACCTACATAAATATTTGCTGCTGATTTTTCGATATTAGCACAAGTGTGTACAAGTATTTATACATATTGATATACATATAACATACATACATACATAAAATAGATAGCAAGTAATAGAGAAAGTAAAATTTAAGATTGTGCACCTCCTAGAGTAGATGTATGCATGTATGTATGTACATACATATATGGAGTGTATGTACGTACATATGTATGTATATATTTTAATCCGGGCACGTATATCCGTGGACACAATTCATAACCGACAAAGCTTAGTATACAGCTGTCAAGAAAATCGAAAAAATTCATTTAAAATTACACTCAAGAAATGAAAAAGATATTTTCTTCTATTCTTCTTTTTAAATTATCTTTTGAAGCTCTCAAGAAAAATATGCAGCAAAGGCAAAATACTTTTTCAAGCAATTGAAATAATGAAAAATACGTGCACTCGTATGTATAACTCGATTTTGTCCAAACTCGATGGAAGCGGTTACGGCTTATAACCACAAATAAATGTAGCTCTGTAGTTTCCATTGCGGAAAATTTGAGTTTCAGGGTGCGACAAAATGACTAAAGCTTTAGAGGAAGAACAAATGGCGACCTTCCAAGCAATTTTAATATTAAATTCGACAGTTAATTATTAAAAATTTTAAACTGTTGTGGAATTTGTCTTAGTCTAAATTTAATTTTCCACCACATTTACTATACATATGTATATGAGTACATACAAGTATATACAAGTATGAATTACATATTTATATATCTATAAAGTTTATACAAAACAACTCACTTTTTTTAGTTGGTTTGCCTTGATTTGGATGCATTAATTTTAATCTCTATCACATAAATTTAATATTTTATATCAATTTATATGAAGTTGACTTCCTAAACGACAGATTTATAGAATGAATTATTTATTGTACTAAGGGCTAAAAGGAAGACATACATATGAAAATATGTATGTACATAAATACATAACATACTAACATGTTTATTAATTGGATGACTCTGACGTGCGATGTTTAGAGATCAAAATGTTGTAAACAAAATATAATCTACAGAATTACTTTCTCACAAACATACCTACATACGTATGAGTAAATATGTGCACAAAATACAATTTACTTTGTTATTGTATACACTAGGGATGTCCTTATACATACATTTAAGGTAATATTTTTCAAAAATGAGGAATTTTTCGGGATTCTAATATCTCACAAAGCAAAAAAAATGGAGGCAGACAATTCTGCTTTTGTCATGATGTATGAGGGTTTAAGGTCCGACTAAAATAACTAAAGATATAACGAAAAATTAAAAATATTACCTTTTCGTAAACAAACCAGCAAAACTGTTTTAGATTGTGCGATGAACTTTTTTCGGGTACCGCCTAATGTACATGTACATACATACATATGTACATATGTATGTATATGTATATGTATACAATTTATTTTTGTACGCATGTTTATACGTAAATACATATATATATATGTACATACATACATTCTATTTGTGCTTATGATTGCAGTATAATTTTCCATTGAACTTTATCAGCAGTTGTTGTATTACAGAGTATGCAATTAAAAACAGAATATTTGCCAAGATTACTTTAGGAATGTAATATTTGTAGTCTTATCAAATTAAAAAAAAATAATAGTAATAGTAATTATTTAGTATTTACGAATACATTTGTACTACAATTTATAAAGAGGCTACACGCCGCCGCATGTTGCAAAATTTGGTATAGGACTTTATTTTTTGAGATGTTTGAAAAATTGAAAATTATGAATAAAAATTTATCAAAGTTAAAAAATTACCATCAGCACATATTTCATATATAAATATGCATTGTATGGATCTAGAATTAAAAAAAAAATCATTGCAAATAAGCCACTGTTCAACTAAAATATTCTTTTGCAAGCCATACATATTTATTAGTACGTATAATGGGGAACGTCGTCTTTTATTTTTTCGTTAGTTATTTAAATTTTCATGAAAATCGACCAGTTGTATAAAACATTTTTTTTTAAATACGTAGTTGCATTTTGGTAGGTATTATGAATATATGGATGTTATTTCGGGAATTTCCTAAAAGTTTTTTGAAAATTTTCGTATAAGCAGTCTTGTAGTCTGTTGACTAAAAACATTCAGCTGATTTTGGACTTTTTTTTTACCAAGGCTGTTGAGCATTTTTTGCCATATAAAAATAGATTTTATTCGTTCGTTGCATGAAAGAACAACAACCACAGGATTAAAATTCTTAAAAATCAACGGAATATTTAAGCATACGAAATTGCGTACTTGAAAATTATTTAAAAACTCTGAATATATGTAAGTGCCACTTTTGTACGCTTTTTAAATATTTGAATTTCTTTTACGAACACTGTACATACAATGTCAGCTACTTTAATTTTATGGTTTTAGTTAATTAAGAAAATATTTCAATTTAATAAACAAGAGACAAGTGGGTCAAAACCTGTTTGTAGTACATATGTACAACCCTACATACAGGCATACATATGTATGTACATATGTATGTATGTATGCAGTTGTTTACGTATGCATATTGCATATAAAACCACTATAAAAGTCAAGCAATGACGTACAAACACATATTACCTTTGTTTATAAAATGTTGATAAGCGAAACAAAAATATACACTACAATTACAAATACATCCAATGGATATATACATATACACGATGACTCATGAAGCGGAAATGTTTCTTAGTTTTTTCGTTATTTTTGATAAAAACATATGTACATTGTTTATATTTCAGTAAAAATGGCGCGAATCAATGTTTTAAAATTTGAACAAAACTTGTCAACACTTTGAAAATTTTCAACTAGATCGTTTTATAAATAATCTTAAATATATTGGAATTTTATAGTCATTTAATTTATTCTAATATTGGGTTAGCCAGAAGTGCCTACATAAATGCATCTGTTAATTTTTGACATTTCTTTCTGACCGTCCTGATCATCTTCTTCCATTTGGCGCTTGTTCATATTTCTCGGCCGCATTTAGTCATTCCAGACATGTATGTATGTTCGAAATTTTTAAAAAGTTTGAAAACTTTATGAAACATTTTCGAATTTTTGTAAAGCTTGTGGATGCGATTAAATATCCATGTAGCCAATTGCTTATATGAAATATGTGTACACTTACTACTTTTTTGTCGATCAAACAGAAAGAAAGCATTGACAAAAATACCACAGGAAGTGGTACAGATAAATGTAGCTCTTAAGTTTATTTAAACAAACCAATATTAACCGCCCCTGAAGATGCTAAAATATTTAGCGAAACGTCGGGCATAGATGAAATAAAAGGTATTTTATTTGCATCAACAAGCAATAGATCAGACAAGCCTAAAAAATCATCAATACAAATTCGAACTGATCGCAACTAAATTATTCGAAAGCATTTTAATTTGAAACATCTAAAATGGTTTTCTTTTAATTCAAGACGACAATCACGAAGAATTTGGAAAAAGTTTGTGAAAGAAATTACAAAAAATATTAAAAACGAGTTGTGATTTTTTGGTATTCAGTGTGCAAAATTTTATTATTAATTAATTGACGTTCACTTCATATTCACTTTTATTCAGGGTTCGCATTCATTCACTCACGTTCGTACGCAAACGGGAACGTGAACGTCTAATTATTTTCTGTGTATGATAGGTAGAAGCAATTTTGTTATTGTTCGCTCGCGTTAGTGCAAGAGAAGCAAACATCGCGCGTTCATAAATAAGGAACATCTCCAAGTCATTCCACAAAGTTCTCTCTTAAAGCCAATTACACATACATACATACGTATATGTTTGTATATATGCCCATACACCTAATTACAATAACAACACCGGCAAATCAGTTCAACGTACCTACTCGTCCGGTTGGGACAAGATTTGCACAGACATACATATGTACATATACTCAAACATACATTTATGTGTCTTTATAACGTTTTTCAATTTCGTCTTCCACCCAGCAAAAGCAATGAATTCGCCTCGGTTCCGAAAGTACTCCATCATTCCAAGCTTAGTGAGATCTGAATTCAAGCTACATACATATATGTACATACATATGTAGATAAATATGTATGTGTATCCAATTTTTATACCCGAGCGTACTTGTACACAAGTAACTTCGTTCTCATGGTTCTAATCATTAGAATCTAATGGTTGTTTGTAACAGCAAAAAATAATCGAGATAGATATAGACATATGTATATACATATGTACATATATATACTAAATTATCACAATGAAAAGACGAATCGATTTAGTCCTGACTGTATGTCCGTCCGTCCGTCCGCCCGTCCGTGGTTACAATAACTTGAATAAAAATTTAAATATCTCAATGAAATTTGGTACATAGATTGCTCTTTGGACTGGGTAGGTATTGAAAATGGTGAAGATCGGTTAATAACCACGCCCACCTCCCATATAAGGGAAGTTTTTGAAATACCGGGTTTTCGGTATCTATTACAGCAAATTGAGTGAAATTTGGTATTTGGAGCGTTTTTGAACTAAGAAATTAGGTATTTATGAAATTGTGAAAAATTAGCGTTGCCACGCCCACTTACGAAAAAATATCTATATCTCAATAACGGTGTAAGGTATCGTCACAAAATTTGGTGAACAAATTTTCCTCATTATCGCTGTTATTATCGCTTTTTCTTTAGGTATTGGAACATATTAATTAAAATTTGATATTTAAAGATATAGTTAATTAAGAAACTTGATTTTTATGAAATTTTGAAGGTATCTCAATAACGATGTAAGGTATCGTCACAAACTTTGGTGAACATATTGTCGTTGATATCACTAGCATCACCGTCAATAGTTTTTGGAATCGGACCATAACTACGCCCAACTTCCATACAACGGAAATTTTAAAAAATGCAAAAAACTTCGTTTTTCAGTATTTATTGGAACAAATTTAGTAAAGTTTAATACTAGCAGCGATTTGAAACAAAGGAACGAGGTTTTTATAAAATTATGGGCACCGCCAAAAATATATCGCGAGGGTATATAAAAATCGGTTTCGCCTGAATTTAGCTTTTCTTACTTGTTAAAATTAGCTTAATCGTGTTTACTTTAGAAGTAGTGAGTAACAATGATAAAAGTTTCTAAACAACGACAGATAATGACGTTTTCAATAAAGCTGTAGGAAGCTAAACTTTGTGGAAATAATTTTTCTATAGCTGTACATGCTCAGCAATATATGTATGTACATAACTAACTTGCTTTCTTACGGGCCGTACACATAAGACTTTCGCTTTGCTTTGCTTCAGAGTTTCGCTTTGACAGATAAGTTAAAGAACTGATGTTATATGAGTGCTGCTAAATACAAGGCGAGAAAAGTAAATTAAAGTGTTCACTTTGACATCCAACTGTTTACATTTTCATTTTATTTCATCTTTGTTCACCACCCTCACCCTTTTCTTAAACTCCCCTGGATGGCTTTTTATTTATTTTGTCGAAAGATGCTGCAAGAAGACCTTTTACATCGCGGTCTTAATAAAGTTTATTCCACTAGCGAATTTCAAACATTAGTAGCATAACTCCTACTCCTCAATTATATCAGTAAAACTCATTTCTCATTCTCTTATTAAACAAAATACTCGGAAAAGAACACAAATCGCAATTCAAAACAAACAACTAACGTAGAAACTTACAAAGCGTTCAATGTAGCAAACCTTTTACACCTCATGCTTTGTTGTTAAAGTTCGAATTGTCAGGTAAAGCGAGGAAAGTTGGATGTGTACGGCCCTTTATTCTCAAATGACTAGTTTAGAGGCAAACAGCACCGACTGCAGTACCAACACAATCTTGCAACGTGAAGACCGATTATTTTAACGATTTTCTTTCTTGCTCGTATTTGGATGCATTCATTCGTTTCATGCTTCAGCACAACAGCACCGCCTACTCTGATTTCGATACATTGTGGCAGTCATAAACCATTTACTTACCAGCAACGACTGCTTTTCGCCGAGTTTCTTGCAGCTGCCCAAAGCAAAAGAAAACTTGCAGCAACCAGAAAAACAACCGCCTCATCACCAAAGAGTGGTTTCGTGGTGGTATGTAGCAATTAAGATTAGGCGCCCGACTTGCCAACCAACATCGCTAACATTTAGCGCCCAACACATCCGAAATGAAGCTTTATCAATAATTCAATTTCTAAGTTCCCCAATGATTGTCATCTACATATTTAGTTGGTCAACTACAAGCGGTTGATAATTGGTAACGGTTGATTAATTGGCTGCATTACTAAGCCACAGAAATTATGAAGCTGAACTTCTGGGTCGGTTAAGCAACTAAAATTTAACTGCCGATCGAATATCGCCTTTAAATTGTAATTTGCAATTTCGTGCTTAGGATTTGTTTATTGGTTCTACCACCGCGTTTTGTCTATCAATCGAATGTTGCGCGTGCCCAAACCGGTATCACCAATAAGCCAACCATAACCATAGAGAAAATATCAAACTGAGCTCGTTCGCCTTTCAACACTCACAAATGCATACTTACATAGTATGTATGTATATGTGTATGTATGTAGATAAATACATACATACATTTGTACATGTGGCTTGGAAGTGAGCGCTTGTGGAGAAACTTTTGATTAATTGGCACGAAAATGGCGCATGAAAAACAATTATTTCGCAAGCCTGCAAAAAAGTGGTTACTTTAACCGCGATTTGAAACACTTTGAAAAAAAAACACTCAATTTATGGGTGGTGGAGCTTGTTTGCTCCGAAATATATACATATCGTACAAATATGTATATGTACATACATACAAAGGTGCAGTGAGTAAACTAGCTGATCAGTTTACCCAACACTTCATTGGGTTTTAAGTAGATATATGTATGTTTGTAAATGGGCTCTTAAGTACTACATATGTATGTGTCTAGCCAAACGAACTTTACAAAAAGTAATACAATTTACATACATATGTATGTATGTACTCGCGTATTAGTGTAAGACCTCTAAATTTTGAAACTCTAGGCATACAAATTTATACATTTTTGTGTTCGCTTTTAGATCTTAACTCAGGCAAAATTATTGTGGACAAACTTTTGTTTTGGAAATATACATACATACATACATATGTACATATGTATATTTGCGCGTACAAAGAAACAAATATAAATGAAATGTGTCAGGGCTGTCGCTTAGTGCAAGACTCGGCAACTTGCGGATCTTTCGGTGTAAAGTTACCGCACTGCAGTTCCATATGCAAAAAGAATATACATATGTATTTCATTTCAAAAACTATTCAAAATCGTTTTGTTGATTTACGATAGCATTTTCCCGTTGATTTACGATAGCTCACCCGCGACAGAGTGAGCAAAATGCGGCACCAGCTTGAAATCCGGTAAGAAATGAGAATAACCGAAGAAGAAAATCCAGAATTTAATCGGGATTGGTCGGAGTTGTCTGCGTCTATATGCAACACAGATGGAGAAATGCTGACCAGTCATTTACCAAAAAAAAAATTCCCTTATAATCAGTATCCACTTTCCTACCAAACATATTCAGTTCGCACGTAAAAGAAGCATTTGAAAAGCTTAAAAAAATATCTGTAATGCTCCAGGCTACGTAACTGACCGCAATCTTTAGATTATATAAATTTGGCTGTAACACCAGAAATGGGAGAACTTTTTCATGTTTTCAAAAACAAAACAGAAATCATGAAAAATGTAAGAATTTACTGGAAAAAAACCATCCTTGCTGTAAAACGTGTTTTTTTTTTTTGCAAAGAAACACACTTTGGTTTGTGGAAGTCATGGAAAGCGCAAGAATATAGCTATCAGCCGTGCTCCCAGTTTCACATTCACAAATATTTCTGTGGATTCGGTTTGAAATCACATGTTTGGTGCTCCCTATTTTACTTTCACATATGTATGAACATTGAATTGAACAGTGAATTGAATCCGAATGCTTGGTTGTATGTGAAATGAAAAGTAAATGACAAAAAGTGTGTGAATGTTTAATTATTTTGCGTATTTTTAAGTTATTTGCTGATGACTCCTCAAAAAAGCATACGTACATATGTAGCTGAATCCGAAAGGGAAATTTCAACAACAGCTGTTTGTGAATTGCCACAACCATAACCGATATGTTAAATTTTTAAAATCACATTGTGGAATTGAAATGTGAAACTGGAAACGGTTGTATAAAATTTAGTGACGAATAAAACAAAAACGAATAAAACATATTATCTCAACACAGATAGAAATGCGAGTAACGATTTCGCGGATATATTTCTTATAGTTTTGGGGAAAGTGTCCCGATTTGTTGCATATAATCTGTTTTGTAAAAATCGCTCAGCCCTCACATATTCCAACTATAAAAGAAGGAAGCATTTAAATTGAACAACAATAGCAATGTTATTGTTGAAAGTTTTGACCATAGAAGTTTTTAAAAGAGCTGTGCAATGACAATTAATAATTTCAAAATATTAAATCGACTTATTTTCTTCTTTTTTTGTAAAAAGTTAAATTACTTAAGAAGGTGTCACACATTACGATGTCATTTGCTAACAAGAAATATTCGTTGTTCGTACGTTGTTAAACTGAAGTCGCCAAGTATTCAAAGCATGATCTCGACAAAGGTAGCTACCTCCTAATTAATTCTTCATCGCCACTATAACTGCATTATTATTCAATATAAAAGCAAAACAATTCCGATGCTTTTTTGCTTGACTTTATTGCAGCGAGCAGCTCTCATAGTGCACGAGCTAAGGCCGAAAGGTAGGAAATTTCAGAGGGACGCCTAAAAAGTGACATACTTTATGAAATTTGCGACGCTGAGCAACTTTTTCCTCATGCATTTTTTTGTCAAAGTGGGCAATAAAAAGTTATAAACAAATTATTCGAAATCTATATTAACGAAAAAATTGCTTTACAATTATTTTTATTTTACTTGTGTTTCGCGGAACAATGTTATGGCGCATATACGCGGCAAGTTTGCGGCCTCGTTGAAAGTGAACCGCAACAGTTGTTTTTTTTTTTCTGTTTTGACGCTCTTGAAAAGGCCGACTGGATTAAGCTAATAAAACAGCACATAAACAATAATTCCTGACCGAAGTGGAAGGAATATGTGCACCACTATGCAGTCATTAATCCTACAGAAATTAGGCCTACTATTCCCTCGGATTCTAAACACTCAGACATTCTGGTTTTCACTAGACTTCGGTTGGGGCACACGCAGATCACTCACGGCCATCTTCGTTGTCATGGTGCATCATCGTGCAGCTTTTGCGGATCATTGAGCACATCGGTTAAGCACATACTAGTTACCTTCCCTCGGTTTTCCATTCAAAGACAACGGATTTTTGCCACAGCTTTTCCATCACAACTTCTCTCCGACACAACAGCGTCAAACATAACCAAGATATCTAGTTTTATAGCCTTATGCAACCTATCTAATTTAATTTAGTAAATTTAAATATTTTCGGTGTAAGCATTTAACATACATATCTTTTAACCGTATAATGCTTGTAATTCTCAATAAGTAAAAATCATTTTTTATTGTAAAACCAGCTGATGGCCTTGAGCTAGTGCTGTTTTTCTTTCTGTTGTTTCCTGTATATTTATTGTACATGAAATAAATAAATATCTATCTATCTATGTTTTTTTTTCCGGCTATCGCAACTTTTCCCATGGTACAATAACACGTAACTTGCAAAACGATGCAAATTCGGCCGAATAGAATATGACAATTTTCGAAGTTTTGTTATTACCAAAGACAACTGTAAAGGAATTTTTTCGTTAATAATTATAGTTTTCGCGCTTAGCGTTGCAAATTACATAAAGTAAGACACTTATCACGCGTCCCGCTCAAATTTTCCAAATATTTTACTTTCAGGATTGGACGATTTAAATGAAAATTAAAATTTTTCTCACAAAATTTCTACTTTTGAACAATATTTTTATTACAATAAAAGGGAAGACGAAATCACAACAATATTAACGTACATCCCTGACTTCTATTTAACGGGCGGGTTCTATACGAGGAAGCATCAAAAAAGTGCATCGAAAGCCTAATTCGCACCGGTTTGTCGGTTTTTGTTCCAAATGTATTTTCCTATTCTTTGTTATTTGTCCTGATAAATGCATACATATTCCACGAAATTGGCTTGAGAGTCTAGGCAAAACATAGCGCAATTTGAAACATAAGTTCCTAATTCTATTTTACTTAATTTTTTTGCAACAACAACAAATACTTATGGACAAACAATTGAACATATACATATATGCACATATGTACATACGAGTACATAGATACATACATATGTATGTACTTAATTTCCCATGTAGAGAGTGTTGCATCCAAATAAATGGACAGGTTTTGGTAACCGCATCAATTTGCTGCTTAGGTGATTCTTTCGTGGGTAAGCCGTTGGAGTGATATGTAGTATGTATGTATGTATGTTGCTGCTGTGGCTCACACAAAACGTACCTGTGCATTTGTGTGTATGAATAATATAAGTATGTATAAATCTTTTATATTTTGCTTATATGCATACCTGACCTTCTGAATATACCAAAAGTCTAGGTTAAATTTTTGAATTTTAATCTTGCTTAGTGAACGCAAACCAATCACGTAGTTCAATTTGAAAACTGAGTGAAGTAACAATAGGCACAATGTATGCAATAGGAATAACCCAATAAGCATTTGGCTTAGTTAACTATTCTAAAATATCTAGAAAGCAAATTCTTTTTTCAAGCGTCCCATAGGATAATGGCTGTGAAAAAAAACTTGATCTCCACTGCAGAGCTTATCCTTTCTCCAACAAATGGAACCTTCGTATTCCCTCCCTTTCATAATACGTAAATTTAAATTTTTTATCTTGTTCAAATGATTTCGATTTTCTTTTCGAACCAATTTCGAAAGTATTTTTTATGTGTAATATACTGTGAACATTAGAGAACTTAGTTGGGTGTCACTTCGTTCTCAATTTGTTTGTCAAAATGTTAATTGAGATGTATGTACATATGTATGTAGGTACTTACATACATATGTATGGTATCTACATAGTATGTACATACTTGTATACATTATATTTGCAAAAAAAATTGTGAAGCACACCCACATTTTTTTTTTATCTATTGGTCTTATTTTTGAATGTAAATACAGTTATCAAAGCCCAAAAAAAATAAAATATTTTGATAGGTTTTTTTTAAATTTATACAAAGTTTGAAACTTAGGTTTATACGGGTTTTGTTAACGATTACTGTGTATTGGAATTGAATATTAATAAAAATAAAGGCAAACGTATTGTCAAAGAATTCTCAATATATAGGCCTACTACCTATGGAGTTTTTAACCTCGAAGGTTTGCCGCTGCCTGCTATTGGGAAAAAATTTCTGCAATTATAGCACGCACCGTACACAGTCGGCCCCAGCAACCTCCTACTTAATATGTAAATATGTACATACATACACACATACATCTTTCTTAACTTTAAAAATGTCGCTACTATGAATTAATTACAAATATTTCTTTATGGGAAACCAAAGGGAACGTCTTTCCCGCTGGGAATATTTCTTATAGTATCACATATGTATAAATATTCATAAGCGTATATACATACATATGTACATGCATATGTATGTACATATGTATGCCCGGGTAGAGACAACGCAGCAAAAGAAACCTGATTTTTTGATTTCATGTGAGCATGTGCTAACGACCAATTCGTATCAAGCTCGAAAATCGAGTATTCAAGCAAATTCGTGATGCTGTTTTCAACTCAATCTTCGACATACATACATACATATGTACATACATAAGTATGTATATATGTATGTAACTATGTAGGTATGTGTGTACGAAAGTTGACACAGAAACCGTCGCGACAAAATAAGTCAGATGATAATACTCTGTGAGTGGCGAGATAAAGGCTGAACATACATATGTTTGTATGTAAATACATATATATCTATGTATGTATGTACGTACATGTGAAAATGGTTTGTAAACTACTCCTCTGACCCAACTACATACATATGTACATATGTATGTATATAAAACTACTATTTTTAAAGTTGTTTTTAATATTTCGCCCTCAACGAAGTGCATCTTCCAAACGGTACATTCATACATACGTACATACATACATATGTATACATATGTATACATATGTATGTATGTATGTGATATTAATTCGTTCTTTGTAATGCATTTATTGTTTATTATCGAAACAGTTTTTTTTTTTTTCCCGCACTTTCTTGAAAAGATTACCAAATCCAATTTCCTATTTTTGTAGTATCTGGGCGAATATTCAAAACGTGCTTTAACGCGATTTTCGTTGTTTTGGAATACGAATTAAATTATGAACACACGTACAAGGCAACATACTGCAAAATATGTCCGCTGTCCGATTTATATTTTTCTCTATTGCCCTAAAACATAATAACACATATTTATGATTTTTAATACCTAATATCAAAGAATAGCTATCAAGAGTGACGTTAAGCACAACATTCAGCTCTCCGAACCGTTTGAAACCAAACGAGATTTTAGACAATGCGACTCACCTTCATGCAACTTCTTCAATCTGATGCTGGAAAGCGCAAAAATAGCTGCCAATCTGAATCCATATATAATAAAAGCATAAAGGCCAGGTTGGTCTAGCAGTGAACGAGGACAAAACAGAGAACCTGGTGGCAACAAACAAAAAGTCCTCGCTTATTGGAACCCACGTCATTGTTGGCAGTTACAACTTTGCAGTAGTGACGGACTTTGAATAACTCTTGCCTACAGGTGCTACTTTGGGTAATTGAAGAACAGAGCCTTTTCTCGACGAATAAATACTGGCTCTACAAATCTCTCATCATGCCCGTCCTTATTTATTGCGCAAAAATGGACGATGTTGATCACCGCTGAGAAGACATTGGACTTTTCGATAGAAATATTCACCGCAAGATATACATATGGCCCTGTTCGCGAGGGCGACGGGTTATTTTAAAAAATATTGAATGACGAACTTAATGAGCTGTGTGGACATAGTCAATCGCATAAAATGCCGCCACGAAGGCAATGGAAGGACGATGGCAGAAGGAAAGTGGGAACTGGCGAAGTGTTTTGATCTCGGCACAAACCGACACACGTTTGTAGTACAAGAAGAAGAAGAAGTGCAAGAAGAATCTGCCGTATTTGATTAGATTCACCTAGAAAAATATCGATAGCTTTAATTTTAAATTGGGTCAATTTGACTACATTATGTAAGAATAGTTAATTTGGATGATAATACACGTTTTATACTTGTTTAGTTATTTGCACATGTGTATACATATGTATACTCGTACATACAAGTACATTTGTATATGTATGCGTAAAATATTGATGTGCCATAACATGGAAACGGCGGTGAATACAATTTCATGAATTAAATTAATAATATATGCTGTATATAAGTATATACATACATATGTACATACATGCATACATACATACATATGTCTTTGCATATGTGTATAAGCAGCTAAGCTCAACAGGAGTGTTTCATAAAAAGATGAAATCTAGCAATGCTCACCTAAACATGGGTATGTATGTATGTATGTATTTACCTATGTACAATTGTACATACGATCGATCATTTATACAAATGTGTGTTGTTCCCAGTCATATGTATGTATATATAATACTTATATGTATATTGGCAGTAATTTATCTGCGGAATGTGTAAAAATTCAGCAATCAAACGGAGATAGTTTTAGTACAAATGTACGTACATATCTGCAGTTGCGCCAAAAAAAAAAAATTTGAAGATGGTTACTTCACTGTGGGAGGCTTATGCCTTTTTTGACGAAGTTAACATACAAAATAAAATGTGCTGATGAAGTGTGCTGATTCTTTTGCATTTTTGATGCCCCAAATCCAGCGATATAGCGAACAACATTGTTAACATGGAAAGTGAAGTGAAACTCTTGTAATGCACTTTTAACGATACACTTACGCATGCAATGCTATATTTTTTGCTTAATCTCTTGTTTTTTACATAAAAAGCATCTGTGCGACATTTTTGCAACTTATTGTATTCGAAAATTTCACAAAATAAGGGAAAATTCAAAAACATTCTAAGCGTACCGCCACTGGATTTTCTTTTGAATTCAAGTGTAATTTTTTACTTACGTTTACTCGGTTTTCCTTTTCTAATTGTATATATGTATCTGTACTGTAATGTTTGCTGACTGCACTTGTTGATGCTGCCAACATATATGGGTATACATATATGTATGTATACTTATATATGGTTGCTCACCAAAATATGTTTGTATGTATATGCACACATTTTTGAAATACTAGTATGTATCGCCAGAGTATCACTCATCATAGAGCAACAAATTTAGATATATTAATACAAACGCCATGACTCATATGTGACTTAATATGTTTCCCGAAATATTTTTGTTTACGAGAAAGATGCATCGAAAGCCCACTAGTTTCTCAGTGTGGGATTTAAACACGAAGTAAACCTCCAACCGTTGTGGACCGCTTCCCTCGCGGTACTACCGTCAAGGATTTCGTCGCAAGGGAGTTTGAGCACTGAGCTGAAGTTGAATTTGAAACTATCTACCGTAAGTATGCTTTTCTGCTTCTTGTCGTCGCAAGCGAGAGGGAGAGATTTGTTCACTGGGCCTTTTGAAAGTATACTTTTTCATTTGCAACATGTCGTGCTATTCAAACTCCAAACGCGCTCATATTGTCGGTATAAATAAAGTAATTCGATTTTATTATTATAACTTATCCAAAGGCTTTTTTTGTTCTAGAAGAGCATATGATAAACGATTTTGCCACAATGAAAGATGCTACGAAATGCGAAAATGTCTGTCAAACTACAAAAATGACAGTTGAAAGCAAGCTAGAGCTCGCTTACCGATCGGTTTGCGAGACGAAGCATATTTTCTACTTTTTGCGGTCTTCACGAACGACATAACGCTTGCTTCCATAAGTAAGAGAGGAAAGCAGGTACTAATTTCCGGACCTCCCAGCTCATCATATCCGCAGAGCCAGTGCAGCACTAGAACTTGTCCATCAGACCACCAACACAGTAGAGTCACTAAGGCCAAGGTAGGCGACATGTCTGAGAGAAGGTTGCTCAGATTATCGTCCATTCCGACAGCCTCAATGAAGAAACATTATAAAAAAATATGTATACAATAAAATAAACATGTTTGTGTATCGAACAGGCACAAACAAGAGTTCCTGAAGATGATTTCAAATTCATATCGAAATATCGACAAATCAATATACTCTTAAATTTTGGGCCTAGAGCTTGGCAAAATAATTTACAAAATAAAATAAACAAATAAATTAAAAATAGTGTCTGACTAACAGATACTGCATCAAGACAGTAACGGACTTAGAAATACTTGATGTGAGTACCGGGAGGGGAACTGTACTTGATGGTAGGAGGTTTAGTGCTAGTTAAAGTCCCACACAGACGGGGTACAGGCTTTCGATGCTTCCTCCTATGTATGTACTATTTATTTACATACATTAAATATGTATGATGTACCATAACATACAGTGACTCACAAAAGTATTTTGCATATGAAGTAAATAAAGCAAACGATTATATTTTTGCATTTGCTTCTATTTTATTTATAAATTATGTATTCAATTCAATAACATATCAACTCTTTACTTCGCTGAGACTTTACTAATACTTAAACCATTATGGTACATAGAAACAAAATGTAAACAATTCAGAATTTCTAACTCGCAAAAGTATTTTACAATATTAGGCAGCTCACACAAGTTTTTTGCTTTTTTTAAATACTTATGTTATTTGGTGCAGCGCATTTCTATTAAAATTACCATATTTTAATCATTTCGTTTATAATTGTTATAGTGCGCACATTAAAAATACCAAAGCCATAGAAATGACAATATCTACAAAAAAAAAAATCATGTTGTACCTTCACAATGAAGGAAAATCTTCAAAATACATTTGTGATATGTTTAACCGATGTCGTCAAACGATAGAAAATGTAAAAAAACAGTGTAAGGTGCGCGGCAGTATAGAAAATTTAACTGGTTGTAGTCTACCAAAGATGCTCACCATGAGAGAGGAACGTAAAATACTCAAATTAAACCGCGAATATCCACATTTATCGGAACCAAAGCTTAACAACAAGCTTAAAGCAGCTCTACACACCCAAGTTTCCGATGAGACAGTGCGCAAAGTGCTCAGCACGAATAATATTCATGGTCGCGTGGCTCGAAGAAAACCACTTATTTCAAATATTAATAAATAAAAGCGACTTTTATTCGCCAACACCTACAAAAGTAAAAGTTTCGAGTTTTGGAAAACTGTGATATCTAGCGATGAAAGCAAATACAAAAAAATACCACCTGAGTTTTGTCGAAAGTTGGTAGAATCGATGCCAAAACGCTTGCGAGTTACAAATTCTGAATTATTTTCATTTTTTCCTGTGTACCTTTATTTTTTTTGTGTTAATGAAGTCTCAGCGAAATAATGAGTTGATATGTTATTGAATTTAATACATAATTTAGAGATAAACCTGAAAAAAGGCAAAAATAAAATCGTTTGTTATATTTTCTTCATATGCAAAATACTTCTGTGAGTCACTGTATGTACATACATATTATACATATGAAAATATGCGAACAAAAATGTGTTTATTCATTTGTGTTTACAAACTTTTTCGATTTGTTCGCGTTCTATTTTTCGTATTCTTCGCAATATAATTTCGTTGTTATCGCAATCACCACAGACGTGCCCGTTGGCCGAGGGGTAATGATGAGGGAGTTTTTTCTGCCTTTCATATCAAAATAAGTTTAGCACTTACTTTTTTCATAGCCCCACTGCCGTGCAAATTATAACGTGTACAAATAAATGGTAGGTCTGCGTGCAAAAGCTTCCACATAAATACTTATGTATGTACTTAGGTATATATGTATGTATGTATGTATGTATCTACTTGCAAATGTGTACATACATTCTTACAGATGACGTACGCGTTTCAGGTACCCTGCAGGAAAAACCTGAATTGGTCTATAAACATTTTTAGTTCAGTGAACGATTTTATACTCAACAATTTCGGCAAAACGTAAATCAACAGAAATTGTATACAAATTTTATTTATGTATATAGAAGTTTGCATCAGCCATTCGCCTCGGCAAGAATATCTCCACTCATACGAATACCTTTATCTTCTTACAAGCATTAGCCATTCGGTGTTAGCACATTGGACAACTCGATTTGCCTACAGGAAAGCAAATTAATAAATTGTAGAAGCGTCGCCAAGTCTTCCAACTGCGCAATTTCTTTGGCGCGTCTTTTACTACTCAGTTTATTATTATATTCATACGTATGTACATATGTATATGTATGTATGTATATGATTTTATTTTTCTTGTACAAATGTACATGCATACATATAAATGTTTACGAGAATTCTCCCATGTTTGCCTTTTTATTGTTTAATATGCATTTCATTTTACTTTATCGGATACACAACTTAGACGCTTTGCTGCGGCACTGTTTTAATCAAAGCAATACAGTTTGTAATATATTGTAGCTTTGGCTAGTATGCAGGTTTACAACTGGAAAAAGATTACGCAGTGATTTTATGTACATACATACATAAGTATGTAGTATCTGTTATGTACATATTCAAATGATAGCTATGTACATATATTTTCACGCGTTCGTATCGCATTCATTTAATTTATTTAAAATATATTTCAGTTCGATTTTAAAATACACCTTTCGCAAAAAAGTATCACTCAACAACTTAGTTCCCATATTTTAAAAGAACAAAACCTCGATTTACGCAATTTCAAATAACTTCCTCAGATCTCTTAATATCATTTTAGTTAAAATTAAGTTCAAATGATTATACCTGAATGCAGAGACACATACATCTGTTTCTTTTTCAACAAAATCAAACAAGGATTTGCTGTAAGTGAAAAACTTAATTTTTTTTCTGTCCAGCTGAAATTTTAAATGAAAAATTTTTACAAATATAGTCGGTCTGCTTTTAACGCGGAATTTTTTACAATCCCCTATTGTCTCTTTTTATACGGTTTATCCTTTTTAATGCAGATTTTTTTATCACAGATTATTCGGCAATCCCCTGTTGTTTTTTTAAGGCGGTTGTACTTTTTTAAGTTCAATTATTCTGACTCTTAACATGAACGTTTTAAGATAAACATAATTTTTTAATGTAAACGTCAGCGCTTATTAACAGATTATTTTAAGAACTGAAGTCGTTTAATATAATTTAAGTTATGAGTGATCTAAATTTAATTTTTAGTCAAAATCCTGTAAAACAGAGTTTTTAATATGTAACAAAGAATAGTGAATTTGTAAATATGTAATTTTAAGAAGACTGAAGAAAAGTTTAATATTTTGTGTAATATACATACATACATACATACAGTATTAGTCGTACATATGCATATGTATTCATATAAATATCGAGCCTGAACCGTCAAAATAACGGAAGCGACAAATTACCAATTTTAAAGATTGGTTTAATTAAGATTATTTTATTTCTAATTGTAAATTATTTTAATAATTTTAATAATTTCTGCAAGTATCAATTAAAGACTACTTATGGATGGTCATGGAGATTTTTAAACTGAAGGGCCCCGCCAACCAAATGTTTGCTAATACTTCACAAACAAACTTCTGTTTTGTTTTCGGCGACACTGAAGGCAATGCTATCTGACAAGTATGTACATATGTATCTACATACATATGTATGTATGTGTGCGGGTAGTTCCGAAATTATTGTTTGCTCTCTGTCCCGGAAAACCCGGTGCACACGCAAACGCGAAAGCGGTATGCAGATGAGCCTAAACTCGTGTACAATATTAAATATTTATTTACTATGTATGTATGTATGTACATATGTATGTATGTGTGTACAAATGTGTATGTACATATTATATTTATTGCGCAGTACTCTTATTATTCAATTGAACAGCAGTTACGATTTCTCACCTAAGAGATGGTTGCATGACTAATTTCGTATTTCATGTTTTTCTTTAAAAATACACAGATTTTCACCGAATAGCCGCATACGTCTATGTCGTTTCTATGTCGTCAGCGGGCAAATAATTAACAAATTATGGAGTAGTCAAAGTAACATTTACTAACATTTCACGATGACTTATCGATATTTTTCCTTGTTGGAGTATTGGTGAATTATTATGGATATGTACATATGTATGTAGGTGGCTTAACTTTGACAATTCAAAGCGAAGAAACAAAAAATTAAATCGATCAATGCCTTAATTTAAAAAATAATAATTTTTAAACAAGCAAAATAATCTTATTCTAAAAACTGCAATTGTCATAGGTATTCACCATGTATGTATGTATGTATGTATGATCACTGATTTTTTCAAAAGTAAACAAAAAATCTAAAGAGAAAAAGGTCCTTTAAAATTTCTTAACGTTACTCTTTCCTGAGAAATTTAATAAATATTTAAGCAATTTTAATATAGTACGTATGAGTATACATATGTATATGTATGTACATATGTAGGTATTTTTTTTAAATTTGGTATAGATATTTTGGATTTTCCAGAAAAATACTACTGCTGAACAGTTGACGAGCCATTTCGGGCAACAGAAAATAAATTTGATATATAATTTTTGGAATTTAGAAATGCATACGCAAACTCCGCACCATCGCACACGCAATAATATCGATAACGCACGATCACACTAAGTTGACGTGATTTTTTCGAAAATTTACTCACATGCCTGAGTAAAAAGTCATAACTGTTCGTGTCACGTAGAAAATCACGAGTTTTGCCCAACTCTTATTCACATATAGTCGAAGATATTCCTCTTTATATTTGTTCAAATTTTGTCTGTAAATTCATTCAATTTTATTATCAGCAAAACAAGCACATAAATATGACTGCATACATACATACATATACATATAAGTACATATGTACATACATACGTACATATGTAGGAACGCATTCGGCCATATAGTATACGTACATACATATGTATGTATGTACATACATTTAAACATAAATATTAATGTCAATGAAACGTTCTTCAACTTGGCGCTACTTTTTTTAATTATAAATATTTTTTACGTGTGTACATATGTATGTACATATATATACATATGTACATATATACTTAAGTTCATGCGTATGTACTTATGTATGTATGTACATATGTACATTCTATAGGTTTAGCATTAAGAGGGGAAATGTGAATGTTTCAGCCAAAATATCTTTAAGCTAACGACTCTACACGGAAAGTTAACGCAAAAATTCTGTGAGTTAGAATATGTAAAATCTATGCAGTAAAAAGTTTTGGTTCGAACAAAAATGCAATTTTAAAAATTTAATTTTATTTGCCCTATCGCACAATGGGTCAGAAATGCAATTTGTTTGGCATTAAATAAAAAAATTCAAAGATGCAGAATCCTGAAATATTTTTGAAGTATGTACATATTTACATAAATATGTATTAGGTACAAAAAAACCTGAAATTTTTTAGTCCCTCAAAGTGGAAAATTGAAACAGCGCAGAAATTTTTGCTAATTTTGAGAATTGCTTTCCTTAGGGGCATGTTTCAATTAAGCAAAATAAAAAAAAATTGCTCTCATACACACATTATAGAATATTGATTTTTTTAAACAAATAATAATTTAAAAGTAACCGCTTTAACTGATCCTCTTTGATAAATCATTTCGGAACAAAAACTCAATAGCAAAAGTACCTTTTAGAATCGAGTGCTTCATTCTCGATTTTTTATTGCTTTTACATTGTGCTTGCAAAATCTAACTGTATCATCTATGTACATATGTATAAGTTCCAAAGCATATATAGGAAATTCGCAAAAACGAATAAAATTTTTAAAAATTGTCATCAAAATTTCAAACTTTTATTCAAGATTTTTAGAAAAATTCTGAGTATTCAGTTTTGACAAATTTCTAAAAATCTTGAATAAAAAATTAAAAATTTTTAAAAATCTTGAATAAAATATTTAAAATTTCTAAAACTCTTGAATAAAAATTTCATATTTTAAGGACAATTTTTAGAAATTTGATTAGTTTTCATGAATTTCATATAAGTTTTGAAACATGGATTCCTTTACAGATCCTACTGAATTTTAAATGAAAATTATCAAAAATAATTAAATAAATATAAGTTTCAAGAAATATAATTTGGAAAATCACTATTATTTTTGTGAACAAGGGTGTACATATGTAGATATGTATATGATATATGTCGCCTTTTGATAAATTAACTTTGGTCCGATGTTTGTAAGTACCAGAACGATAAGAGTTAGACCCATCAAAAAGTCTACCGATATTATCAGGGTGATTGGCTGAGTCGATTTAGCCATGTCTGTCCGTCTGTCCTTCTGTCTGTCTGTCCGTCTGTTTGAACGCAAACTAGTCGCTCAGTTTTTAAGCTATATGATGCCTTTTTATAATTTATTAGACATTTGTACGAACCGGCTTGATCGGACGACTATAACGTACATATATAAGAGCCGATTGCTGCAAGAAGCTTGAAATTTTGCAAAGAAAAAGTCCGCTATTCTAAGCTCTATAGAAGCAGATATATCAAATAGATCAAAGATATATAGCATATACAACCGATTGTACAGATATCTCATTTAGCACGAAAACTCCTCCATTTAAGCAGCTAAAATCTTGCAGTGAAAATCATTAAGATCGGATAAATGGAACTTATAGCTGCCATGATGGTTCAGATATTGCATTTTGGGTAATTTCTCCTTTATTTGATCAGCTAGAGACTTAAAATTTTCGACAAATATTAAATATTATTAGGACAATTATAGCAGTCAAATCATTAATATCGAAAAAATATCACATATGGCTTCCATACAATTCTTCCATTCATGAAAGGTTTGAAGACAGCTTTTATTACTTACATATTTAGTATAACTTCATACTTACATACTTACATACATATAGCGAGTTCCATTTTTTTTGTTTCTCGTAAAAGCTTTTGAGGAAACTATAGGATTAACTAAGCCCGTGAAATATTAGTTTTCCAATAATTAGAACCAATTTGACTGTATAGACAACTCTTTTGGAGTGTGGTGAGTTTTTTCAAAGCAAGTAAAGTCCGCACTGATCAGAAATATGTAAATACTTTTAATGTAAATATGTACTATGTAGAAGTATATAGATATACATACATATACATATACATATGTACATACATACATATACTACAAACATGTGTACATACATACATACATACATACAAGTATACACACGTCTAGAGCAGAGTGGGCTGAGACGATACTCACATTAATTAATCTTGACGAAGCCACGTGTGTCCAAAAATTTACGTATCGCATTTGCCAAATTAAAAAAAAAAATGTTGCTTCAATTATGTGAGCACATGCTCGTATATAAATATATGTATATATACCTATTTACACAAATATATTTGTAAATAAAAATATACATACATATGTATGTACAAATGTACATATGTATGTATGTATGTAAGTATGTATGTTAATATATTCAGGCATATTCAACAGCGGAATCCATCGTAGTCTGTTTCTCGGAGAAGCTCCGAAATGGCTATCTTACAAATCGAATAAAGTAATAACAACAAGGTCCCCATCAGCAGTTTTGTTTGAGTTGTTACAGCAACAACCCGAAGGTGCTCCAGTGCCAGCGAATTTTTACGGTTCGAAGCGGATATTTGTATTCGTAGCTATGCTACGATGAACGGCGCAATAAAGCTGATTACTGCTTAACTAAGAACAACCCAGTAGGAATGATTGATGCTTAATACAAAAATACCAAAGTTGTGTTTACACAACATTCATAAAATAATGTCATACAAACGTGTTTTGTTTACACTTCATTCTTTGTTTCCATAATCGTTGCGATTTGTTCGCAAAACCAAATTTCATAAACAATTTTTGCTAATTTCCAATCAATTTTTCTCAATGGAATTGGTTATAATTACAATAATTCCCAACAATAATTCACTCAATCACAGCACTTTTTCGATGTTCTTGTTTTGTTCTAATCTTTATTGTCATTTTTTCTTTATATGACTCCAAACAAACATGGTGTCAAAAGCACTACGTCACTGGTAGAAAATTATTTTTTTCTCTCACTTCGTATTGTTATCTGGTATAATTGGTTCATGCATATACATATGTACATGTACATACCTCTTTTTGAAGAGTTGGCTGTTATATTTTTGTTGTTGAATTTTAATAATTTATTTATAAAATTGTAGTAGCAATGTTAGCAACTAAAAATATCAATACAAGTTTTAAGCTTTATACAAAATGCATTTTAGAACAATATAATAATTTCAAAAAGACGTTATCAAAATTTTTAAGTTTTTATACAGCTTTTAAGCATACAAGTTTGCAGCTCTTCAATTTTAGTCCAACAAAGTCCTAGTTTAATAAATAAAAGTAAAACAGTCAAAACGGAGCTGTTTTATGTCCGAGAGTGCATATTTGTAAGTATATATGTATGTATGTATGTATGTATGTACATGCAGGGCCGGCTGAACACTTTCAGCCCGACTGGGTAGAGAGAAAACGTAGTCTTTGGTTTCCTCCATTCTGAATTTATCTGAAGTTTTCCGAGTGGGTAGGACTACCTATGTATACTACCATAGGCTTCCGCCGGCCCTGTGTACATGTATGAAAAAAATAATTAAATATAGTTTTTGTTTGCTAAGAAAGTTTCATTGATAACCTTTCACCTTTGTTGAAGTCAGTTAAAAATAAAGGTGATGATTGCTGTGGCTTTCCGGCATAACCGAAAAAGGCACTCACAGCTGTTTTCGAGAAAACGCGCCCTAAAGTTTTGAAGCTGTTTGAAAAATGCAGTTATTCTGTTTGGAAATGTCGAGAATTCAGCTACAATATTTAATATAAAAGTAGTTATTTACATTCTTTCGAATAATTAACACACACAGATGTCAAATTTTGCATTAAGCCGATTTTGCAAAAAAGTTGACTTTTTCGGTTACGCGAGAAGCCACAGATTTATTAACGCTCAGAACTGTAAAAAAAATATTATCAGCGTACCTACTTTCTCAATTTTATTTTGCAATTATTAGAGCGGTTTTTAATTGTTTATTTTATTTTTGTTCGTACTTAAGGGAAATTCATGTACTACGCGTTTTCTCGTCCATTTCGACGTCATTGTACAAAAAAAAATCGTGAATTTGTAAGTAAATATTTTTTAGATACAACTTATTAATTATTACATACATTTTTACAAGTTCAAACATACGAGCCAATTTGTATGCATGTTCATTTCGCACTGTTATTACAAAAGAGTCATAACTCAAAAATTACAGCCAGCAATGGAAAACAAAAAAAATACTTCAATTATTACAAAAACAGTTAAAAAGTGTAGCAGTATTTAAGTTGTTGAAGAAAATCATGATGGAACAAATATTTGCTTTGCTGGTGATGTGTTTTGTGAATTAATTGATGCCAATATTTTTATGTTGTGACTCTTTCGCATTTAGTGTGCTATATACATATGTATATAATGTTTAAGAAATATTTCTATATAAATATGTATGTATGTATGTACACATGTTTAGATACGCTCCCAGTCGGACTACGTCTGCATAAAAAGACGTAGTTAGGTATAGATCGGTTGTCTTTCTACCCAAAAGTAGTTCCAAAAACATGAAGCATTTAATCGCTTATGGTGAAAAAACAATGCACAATAAGTGGATTTTTCCTAATTTTTCACAAAGAAATTAAATATGATTCGAGTTTCTCATGAAAGATCGGCATTGTCAAAATTGGGTACGTATAATACTCTTCACTTGTTTTGGTTTTTTTAGTTCACACTAAAATTTAGTTCACTACTAGCTCTAATTCTTTTGAGAAACGTTTTGTGGCAAATTTTATTCTCATTTCTATTGGATCCTTCCCACAAAGAAATTTAGTTCACTTTAATGAACGAACTATTCAATTTTGCTCTTACGCTCTTATATGTACGTACATATGTACATATGTCTTATGTGCACATGTTAATTTACATATTTTTGTACACACAATGTACGTTGACGCAAGTGGAAAATTAATTGTATTGTTTTCTCTGCAATTTCAAAATGATTGTTTATATGAATTGTTGGTACATATTCGAGTATGTGTACATATGTATATACTAGTAAAAAAAATAATAATCAAAAATAATCAGTAAACATATGTACATATTTATGAAAGTGTGTTTTAAATTATTAAATCTTAATCATTGAAAACGTTTTTTCTAATAGTTTGCCTGTTAGGAGGACAAATTTGGGACATGCACTCAACACAAAGTCATATGGCCAAAACCTGTTGTCCATATACATATAACCCATGTGCCCTAAGGGTCTGCTGTGCGTTTCGAACAGTCTCTGAGGATGCAGTTCTCCATACGATAGATCTACTAGCTAAAGAAACCAGATTTAAGGGTCAAATGAGTAGTACGGAAAAGATATGCCCGAAAAGAAAATATGTTAACATGGCAAAAGAGATGTAAATTTTAGGCATTTTGTTGATCCCGGGATTTTCGAGGTCTGAAAACGAAATCCCGGGATTGCCCCGGAATCTCACGAAGTTTTGATTCGTAATTTTTAATTTGCCAAATTATGTTGTATGCGTTACTTCAAGTACAAATATACATATGTATGTATTTGGTACTGAAGCAAGTGCACCTACATACATACATAAAGTAAAATTATTTTTAATCACTATTTGAGACCAATAATTAGATACCATTCAGTAAAAAAAGAAATACATCAAGCAGAATTATTCCTTATTTTGATCCAAATGCAATCTCCAAGATATAAAAGCCATAAGTGTGTTATCCTCCAACATGGACCTAAATTTGTTGCATTTAAAATCTGCAGTGGAGAAGCACTGCTGCGCCTCAATAAGTTAAATGCTCTCTGTAGGACATAGCCTTTATCGCCTCATTACAAAAACAATCGATTTCTTTTACCAAGTCTTCTGATAAATTTTATGCCTTTCGATTATAGGACAATTGCGAGCTGTTCGTTAAAACTTGATGCAATTTATCGTTGAGACTTTCTGCCTTATCCACTTCAAGCACCTCGTCGTTAGTTCTATTAACATCGCTTTTATAGTAAGTCTTATGTTCTACTCGAGGAGGATATTCTCCAGCTCATTTATAATGGCAAGGGCAAAACAAAGCTTTAAGGAAGTTAACAAGCTGTTTTATTTTGTCGATTGTGAACTCTCTAAAGAATTTGTTTTGCCATTGAAAGGAGAATGTTTAAGAATGATACAAAATTAAGAAAAAAGGCTATAAAATTCATTGTTATCTACAATTACGGGATTTGAATAGACTTATCACGGGAAATTCGGGAGTTAGAAAAGGCCGAGATCCCGGGATTGATATGTATGCCTAGTGCATACATATGTATACATATCTTGAAAGTTCATTTAAATTGGCTACGTCCGTCCCTAACTGATATTCCTCGTACATATGTATAAATTTGAATCAGCAATTGGCAAACGCGTGGTGTTATTTTTGTTTTTCTACCAACACGTGTTCTGAAAATCATACAAGTAGATATATATATATATGTGTGTATGTATATAGAAAGTGTATACATATATATATGTACGTATACATACATATGTATACACATATCAGTGTTTAATTTAATAGTAATCTACGGCCGGTCTAATAAACATATCTGAGTAAATTGGACAAAACAACTTATTTCGACTTTTCCTATAAAGCCCTAAATGGAATGGTTTTGGTACAATTTTTAAACAATTAGTTATATAAATATGTACATATGTAAACTAAGAAGCCATCTTCATATATATGGAATCGATAAATGATTATGTCCAAAGTTAAACCTGCTAAAGTCCAACAAGTTATTCAATTCTATAACAAAAACCATACAAACATGTGCAATTTCATACATACTTATATACATATGTATGTATGTATGTAAGTATGTACCTACAATATACGCCCTCCAATCTAAAGAAATTTTCGAAGGCGAGTTAAAAAAGATATTATAATATTTTTGGTACCACCCTAGGATACGAATTTTTCAATTTCTGGACATATCGCTGATGTTTTTAGTCCGATCTTAAGTTTATCGATGACATTTTCTACAGGAGGCGGAAACATCCATGTTCACTCACTTTGAGATCCGGCCATAAACTCCGAAGATATGAAGAGAAAAGTTAAAATCCTTGCAAAAATTCAAACTTTTTAAACAGTATTTTTAGAAAATGCGTTTAAAGAACATTAACAAGGCAATCCATTGTGAACTCTGCAAACTAAGGTGGAATGTCCATCGTAGCGTTGGTGGTTTAAAAAATCGATACATCAAGATTTTGCTGTGCGGCCGCTCGCCATATGAGAACATTGACGGCTGTCATACATACATATAAATTACATATATGTACCTACATACATTCAAAGGTTGATGTACTTACATATGTATGTAGGTACATACTTATATACACGTGTATAAACAAAGAAGCATTCATACTCAACAATACCGTGGTAAAATACCTACATACATATACACATATGTACATACATACATACATATGTAAGTATGTACCTATTGTGAAAAGCTAAATGTATCGATCGCTGAGCAGCGAGGTAAAAAGTGAATAACACTGAGCTGTGCCAATACCAAATGCCATGTACATACATACATTCATATGAATGTGCATATATACATATATATATATGTATGGTATATGCACGTACGTATAATAAACAAATGTATATGAATCTAGGTACAGTACCCCCTCGATTTTCTTATCCGATCAAACCAAGGGCTGTTTAGGTTTTTTTTTTACTAAAATTAAGATTCGCTCATATAAACGTGTACTATATACATGTACTATATCTGGATATTTTCCTTGTAATCAACGCTCTTTGTAATATGTATTGGCTTTAAATTTAACTACAACAATTTTCTTATTCATTATTGATTTAATGAAACTTAAACGCATGCAAAAGGTGTAAGGAGAAGTCGTTGTAAAAGCTATTGATGACTTATATACAATAACGTAAGAAAGAGTTTCACATAAACCAACGGTCGGGTTAATCGAGGGCACACTGTGCTTATTTTAAAAGCGAAATCGTTGCATCGCTGTTGTCTTCAAAATAACGACGTTGAACAATTTAACTGAAAGTGGCACAGAGTAAAGCAAGTAAAGTTAAACCAGAGCCAGGCAGTCCATATGTTTGTATGTACATATGTACATACATATGTATAGGGCTCTTTAAATTCGTCGACACATTCGGCTATTCGGTTATTCACCGTTTGCACAGATTTTAACAGAAAAGTCGTACTTCGACCTCGCAACTAGTCGTTTTTGCGTCAACTTCTGTAATACTTTAACAATTCCAAGGCACATTAAACCGGTAGCAGCATTAAAGAAAATGCAACCCTGGGGTATATTTTGTGATTTGTTGTGGTCCATCACCATTCAAAATAGATTTATAAAATTTGACGAGTTTGATAATTCTAAATGTAAACAAAATGTACGTGATTCTACATTTTGCTTGAAAAATAGGTACATTTGTTTTCAACGCACAGTGCAAGACGCAGCATACTACAACGGATCCTCAGGAAACATTGCTCCAGGTCACAAATATGCAAAAAAATGGTCGGAATCTACCCAACCGATTGCAGAAAGCGGTATGCCGAACTTCTGTTCCAATTGGATATGAAAAGCAAGATCCGACCTTTTCCCGTCCTTTAGAACACAATGTCTCCTTTCTGAGTGTGTACATATGTACTTATGTTTTCCAAATCGCGTTAATGAAAAATTTGTATAAATTAGAAATTATAAATATACAAAATGTAAACAAATATTGTTTTGTAAACAAAGTTTGACTTGTTATGGACCACTTATAAGAAAAAACTCCAATCAGCTGCTAACATTATATAACCTGTTTATTGTACCATGAACAGTTCCAATTTTATGAACCACATTTTTATTGAAGAAATTCAAATTAGCTCATACGTCTTTAATATGCATAGACTCTATATACGTACATATGTATATCCTCAGTAGAAACAAGACTTCTTTACAAGCTGTGACGCTCTGGTCTTGCCTTATAAAAAAAAATATGTATGTATGTAGTTTTTTACTAAAACCTTGTTGGTTCTACATGCAACTAAAACCATTAAAATCAAAATTTTAAACATTGCACAAAAATCTTCGAAGTTTAAAAAAGGTACATCAAAACTTCAAACTGCTTGTATATTTTCCCCATCATAAAAATTTCGAGCTTTCTTTTTTTGGAAGGAAATGATGGTATATTTTTGCCAAAACATTTAGCTGAAACATGCTGCAAAACTGCATTCCAAGAAATTTTTCTAAAAGAAAACTTTAACTAAACATTTGAAATTTGTTATAATCCTTTTTGAAACTTTGGAAATTTTGTGATCTTTGGCGTGAAGCTTGGGTCCGCGCTAAAATTATAAGCAGCATTTTTTGACAAATATTACGTAGAAAGTTATGTCGAAAAACTGCTGCCAACTTTAAAATCAACTGTATCTTAACTTTACCACGGCCCTTTGATTCTTTTGGTTTTAGCTATAAAAAAAATGTTTTTTTAATTTTACCCCCCTTAGCTTTTAGATTCACGACATATTTCGTCAATCAACGACGCAGTATTTTAAATGGAACAAAAACGACCAGGCGAACAGTCGGAAAGGAACAAGTCGAAGTTAGTAGACTAGTCGACTAGTCGACTGTGTTTGCTACTCGAATGCAGCTATTCGACCAATTGAAGTCAACTTACATATATTAAATTCGAATACTTCGGTAAATACACTACCCGAATATTAACATCTTTAGAATGAACATTTACCAGTATAGGCAAATAAAAGTAGATATATACGTACATACATATGTACATATGTAGATATACATTTGTATATTTTGGAAGCATGTGCGCATGTATGTACATATGTAAATACAAAATATACACATACATACATATGTAGTATACATAAACATATATAGTATGCACATACATACATATGTACTCGTGCATACAAAGGTACTTATTTTACACATGCGCATTAACTATTGTGACAAACTCGACCTAACCAGGAAAAGAGGTGAAGCATGTTTTTTGTACATATGTAGAAATGTGTTTGTAGTTTTACATAGATACCATCGCAGAGCTACAAACGAAATGTTAACACTTACACACATGCATACATACATATATTTATGCGATTACATATTAACATATACATATGTATGTATGTATGTTTAATCTTTAAACAACAAAAAATCGAAAACTTGTTTGTGGCTTGTACACTTCTAAATAGAATCCGCAATTCCTTATCGATATTAACCAAAATGATAAAATTAAACAAAAAACGCCTCACCTCTACAAATGTATGTATGTATGTATGTATGTATAAACGGAAATAAATTAATTTCTCTAGAAACACGGCTTTAAAGTTGTGAACTTGCAAAAATATTTATACTACGGTCACTTCCGGCACAAAATTCAGTACAAACTTAAAAAAGAAGTTCAACAATTTTGCATACAAATTTAAATGTATTTTCTCCGATATTTACTAAATTATTTCAGTGAGCGTGTGTGAGTTGTATAGCCCTCCAATTTAATACAATAATGTCCACGTTTACGCACGTTTCCTGTTCTAATATTGCTCATACATATATGTATGTACATATGTATGTATGTATGTACACATTTAACTACATATGTAATTATAAGTAATTCACAATACGCAAATGAGTCATGCGTTTTTTTCCGTATACGAAAAGTTTAATGAAAAATATTGAATGAAACGATACATCCCATAGTAAGCGAGTGTGTTATGTGCAGATGAAAGTTTATATATTAAAATAAATTTTGTTCAGAAATATAAAGTGTTTATGTATGTATGTAACTAGGTATGTCAATAAATATTTTCATTGTTGTATGAAACGGCCGTAGCGTCGCCCATCTGCAGTCCTAATATCCACGCTCACCTTTTCGAAGTCAAGAAAGTAATGGCCCAGTTTTGCTATCTTCTACTGAGTCTGTCTGAATAAAATAAATCCAGCAAACAATCTCTCAGGTTAAAGAAATTTTGTACCCAATTTAAAATCCAGAACAAAATATTTCAAAGAATTAAATTTCTAGATTCTGTTGAACCGAATTAACGTACGTAGATAAATGTGTAGGCACATTAAGAAATCATTCTTTGCCATCATATATCGTCAGCAAAATAATTATTGCAGAACTACATACATACATACATACATACATACATATTGATAAATTTTGATAGTAAATTTTTCTTTTATTGAGTTAAATACATTTTCATTGTCTAACAAAAGACATACTGAAAATTACTTAAAAATTATTCGGGATATAATAATTCAAATTTCAATATTTTTCTCAGAATCGCTAGAATTTTTTGTACTATAAAAATTGCTAGAAAATGTTTTTGTAATAAATAGCGAATTTTGCGATGCAACAAATTACCGCTGATTTTTGAAATTTTTTTTTTTTTGACGAATAAGTGGTGTTCTTCTTCCAAATAAAAGTAAATTTGTTTCATATATTAAATGGAAGCAAATGCGGGAAAAAATCTTAAAACACAATAACTCAATGGGCTATAAAACTGCATACTTAACAAATTCAAACACATCTGAGCAAAAAGTCTGAAATTTTGTAAAAAATTGTGTTGTTTGTATGTTTTACACAAAGTTTGAAACTTGGTGTACATATTTCAAGTGAAGAATAACGGAAATTAAATAAAAGAAATTATATTTTTAATATGTCCCGATAAGTGGGTGTGAACACTTGCATGACCGTATCTTTAACATACATATGTAGGTATATAGAAAATTTTTGAAAATACGAATGCATGCGTACTCGGTTTTTATCACATGTGCACGTATACAAAAAATGTTGCACTTTTATCATAGGACTCAGAATGATTGTAATATAAAGCACTGGGTGACCGATTAATTGACACGCATGACTGTAACGTTACTACGTCAAGTGACCGGGACTGTTCTTACTGGGAACACACAAACCTATTATTTGTAAGGTTCGTCCCACCGATACAAACATACATATACATATGTATGTTGACGTTAAAGTGATGTATATATTATATGTGCGAGTATATTAAGTATACATACATATGTATATAAGCTAAGGTGTGTGGGAAACAGAGCCATAGCTGCGTCATGGAATGGAGCTAAACTGTTACAGCGTCCACCCACGCACGCAAATGAAGCTGTGCATTGCATTGGGGACGGCAGGTTTTTTGGTGCAACTTACCACTTTACATCCAAGAGAATGGTCCACACGAAAATAACTTACACAAAAAACTCATATTTCTCGGCCCGTAAAAGTTGAACGATAAACTAGAAAACGAGAAGGGGGGAAAGAATTAATAGCAACCAAAGCGGCTTGCATCTCGATTGAATGTACATACATATGTATGTATGTAGCTTTAAATGGAATTTTATGCCACCCGCCCGTCATCTCGGGTGCTCGTCTGGTATATACATGTGTATGTACATATGTACATATGTGCATATGTATCGAGAGAAAATGCAACATCAACAAAACTAACCCACTGAAGCGAAATTAGACCAACGATGTGAAATGCGTTAGCTTTCTCATTTGCTTCACGTTGTAGAGTGTGTGAGTGGCGCATGCATACCCAGTAAGAAAATTTCAAAGTAATATAATAAATTTCTGATTCGTACCTGATATAATTTCCACAACTTCTGATTTTTTCCCGATGAAGATGTTTTTGAATTTAATATTTTCATTATTTAAATATCCATTGTAAAAGACGAATTTGTGCAGAGTCTTAAACTGATCTTACCTTAGAAATTTCTAAATTAAACTTAAGTTCGTTTTAAGTTTAGATGGTGTCAATGACAATACATGAAATGTGTCTTCCATAATAGCTTAGTGGCAATGGCATTTAAAGTTTAAATATACATACATAGTTCCGATGAAATAATTTATGTAAACGTTTTTCACATTTGACGTGATTCATTGATGAACTTCGGACGACTTACGCTGTTCTCTCAGTTCCGGATCGCATTGAAAAATGCTTTTTTAACTCTTTCGATTGGACATTTGCTTAGTGCAAATTTTTGATCTCTTTGTTTAGATATTTGGGGATTTCGGGATGGATGTTGGGGTTTCTTTTCTGCAGGAGTTGGGATTAGGAAAAGGATGAGGATTAAATAGGATTATAGGAATGGTTGTACAATTTTGATTGTTTCACTTCATTTCCCTTTTTTATTTTCTATATTTATTATTTTTTTTTTAATAATTTTTGACCATTTGCAACATTTTCTTCCAAATTGAAACGGATATAAGAGTGGCTCCATTCCTCGAAACTTGGGCGGATATAATTAGAAAATATGTATTTAACTTATTTGTTTTGGGACTTTGCATTATTTAATGAGTACACAGTTTCTCAATTGAGTATGTTTGCATTACTTCAAAACGTGGGATGGTGTGATGGTGGGATAGATAGTTGAAGTGTTTGTTTTCGATTTAGCGAACTAAATTGGCATGGATTTTATTACATACATACATACATATGTACTAACATACATACATACATGAATATTTTTTAATTTCTAGAATTTTTTTTTTTATTGTTATACAATTTTACTGTTTAGTGTTCGCCCAGTTCAGTTTTAAATATGAACATTAAGAAAGTATAACTTTACACATAGACACATATGTACATACATATATTCTTTTAAGTTTTTTAAAAAATATTCTTAAGGCATACCTTATTTAGGGAAAACATTGTTATATGTACATATGTATGTATACTTGTTTACATAGTTATTTACATAATTATTTACTTTTTGTTAGTGTATCTTGCTTTGAGCTTTAGTAGTAAGTAGTATTTGATCAACTTTAATATACCTTCGGCATGCAAATTGGTGTTGCCTAAGCCCAGTCGAAAATTTGAAGTGATTTAATTCTGTAATTGCCCATTAAAAAAGAAGGCCTCTTTATAACTTTGTATGTACATTAGTGTGACATATTTAAATAAACATACACACATACAAACATAAACATCGTCAGATTTATTCACAATGGCCCCTAACCAACAACTTTTTTTATTTTGCATTATACCTAAAACAGAAAATCAAAAACTTTAGATATGGTTTTTTTGAAAAGTGACACAATTCTGTAGCTTTTGAGACTAACAAATTCAAGTTTTTAGTGAACTTGTATTTAAATATATCCCACCAAAATCTGTGAAACATATGTATGTATATGTTATAAGTAGTATGTGGCTACATATTTTAAGCGTTGTCTGTGGTTTCTCTACATACATACCATACATATACATACATGAACTAGGGTGATTGACTCGGTTTTTTCAAACCGGTTTTCATCGATTTTTCATAAATTATTGTGCGGTTTTTTGAAACTTGATTTTCGAATATCGAATAAATCGGTTTTCTTAATCTTCAAACCCGGTTTTTTACCTAGGTGTACAGTAATAGACTTTGATAAATAACAGAAATACTGCAGCACATCGACTAATTTTACATTAATTATATTTTTATTGAAACGGCAATCACTGAGTAATAATATGTATTCGAAATGCAGAAAAAACTCAACAAATGTATTTAAAAGATTTTATATATTTAGACAAATGCCATAAAGGAACGGCAAAGCCTTTAAAATTTGTAAAACCCTTTACTGACAGTAAGTCCTTCTAGCTCGCTAAATGTGCTCAATGTGGATTTCAGTAATTTGGTAAAATCTCAAGTTTTAAAATTTAAGAATAATATGTATGAGTTAAAGATTATTGGCCTGCCTCGCTTTTACGTTTAAATTTTTTGTGTTTGTCTTAATTTTTGAGACTTGCTTATCACCTGATCACAATTGAGAGACTTTGCTTTGAGAGCACTGAAAACAAATTAATGCCAACTGGTCTTCGATTGTGACTTTTCCCTATTACAGCCTGATACTGCTTAATGAATTCGGACATTAAACTACATTTTATTTTCAAAAGATTTCTTTCATAGAAGTAATTGCATTAAGTTGCATGTGCCATATGTATGTATGTACATTGATGTAGCTTTTTCTTACTTGCAACAAAAACTGGTTTACCCAGTTTTTTCTTGATTTAAAAATTAGGAACCGGTTTTTTTAAATTGCCATTTTTCGAATAATTCGAAAACCGGTTTTACAAAAAAGTCGAATAATCGAACACCCTAATACATACACATTGTTTACTGTTTTATTTTTCTGTTTCGTGAATTTTTATGCGAAAACCTATGAATGCATGCAGTTAAAAAAAAATGCCCGACACTTGAAATAATTTTGCTTTGCGAGTTTTGAAATTGCGTTTCAATGCGCCCCTTTGTGCATACGTACGTATGCATGAATGCACATACATATTTAAATACATGTACATACATACATATAGTATATACTTTTACTTATTGTGCATATGTATGTATGTACGTATACATACATATGTATGTGTTTATGTACATTTGTATTGATTTTATGTTGTTTTGTAATGCGTTTCTTTGCTAATTTAGTAAATGCAACTTCGATTTAGAATAATACTTACTTTCTGTACTCTTTGATGGATATACATATGTACATATGTATGTATGTATGTCGGTACATACATAAATGTACCTAAATATATGTAAATATGTATATGTATGTATCTGTACAATATATGCTTCCTAACTATTTTTTGAGTGAAAATTCCATCTTGGGCGTTTGATAATCAGTTCCTTTGATTTGAGTCTCGACATGAAGTTTGTGTCCGCAGTGAAATACATACATATGTATGTATATGAATATGTATGTCTGTTCATATGTATATAAATTTTTATATTCGTACTTGCTCACAACTAACTTTTATTTTTATGGATACATACATATGTATGTATGTACATAATGTATGTACGGACATACATATGTTTAGCAGCTTTTATGTATAAAAATTATAAAATCCATTAACATGTATAGGTAGATGCGCCTACCATAAAAACATTTCTTTATACAAATGTACATATGTATGTATGTACATATTAGTTTGTCTTATACAATTCCATATCATCCATTGTACATACATACATATGTATGTAAGTGTAATTGTGTGTTATTAAATTTTATTTACACAGGAGTTCGCCTTACTTAAAAATCGAATGTGTACGGCTTTTTATTCCGCGATTATTATTGACCGAATCTCCGAGGACACAAAAGCAAGAATCTGCGCTATGTCTGTACATTTGTATGTAGCAAGGCTAGACTGCAGGGAATTCCAAGAAGCATTTCTTTTTTTTTCTAGATGTAAATCGTTAAAAACTAATCCCTTAAGGGTCTAGGATGAGCTTAGAGCAACTTTACATTACTTCTAACTCTATACGAGTATACTGAATCGAATTATTGGTGGCCAAATGGGAATTATAAACAGAGCCTGAGTTCGTACCTTGGATTTCGTTCATTTGAGATGTAATGTGTGGTAAATGATGATACAAAAACACGATAGAAGTATCATGATTCATGGAGCTCATATTTCGAACTATTAATATGCAAAAAGAGGATTCTCTTAAAATCGTCAAATGTTCCATACACATTTCTCATAGTACCCCTTTCTACATAAATATACATATGTTCCCTTTGCTTTTTAATTATTTTAAATGCAAATAATAAAGCACAGAACTAACTAACTTTAATTTTAACTTGATTCGTTTAGCATAGTGTTTTTCTTTATTTTTTTTTATTTTGTATTACTTGTTTATGTTTGGGTTTGATTACACCCTTATTAACCTAAATGTGTGTTTATGTATGTTCAGTGATATTCATTATGTAAATACTAAAATTTACATTAAATTGCGGTATTTTGTGTTTTTTTTTTTAAATTAAAAGTATGTACATACATAAGTACTAGTACATACATATGTATGTATGTATGTGATTTTTTTTTGTTTTGCAAAATTTTATTTTTACAAATCCGTTTTATTTTAAAAAAAATTTTGCGGTTAAACGTTTTGAATTGTTTGCTAGTGTTATTCCTACATGCATCACCATGTATGCATATGTATATGTACATAATATAACATAACATATTATGTTACATACCCAAAACGCAATTGGCTATAACTAAAATAAAATCCAAAATTGACTTGTGCATTGATTATGATGCATGCATTAATTACTTTGAACTGCAATCGCATCGTTTTATACACATACATATGTACATACATGTATGTATATATGTATGTACATATGTATTTATGGATTTAACAAATGGCGATATAACTAGCGGAATTTAAAACGGTTTCCCTCGTAAAGTAATCCGAGTTTTATAGAATGTTCAGTTTCTCTCGTGAAATTGTTTGTTGTTGCGTAACGTAGATGGGCTTGCT